>JABCJY010001332.1:0-27688 GCA_013184415.1 Fusarium concolor
AAGGTAATGTCCCCACGACAAGGGCAGGGCTGCACAGCAAGAGTAATACAGCGATAATTTCTTTTTTGTTTTCTATAAAAAGAAATTAGAGTAATACAAAGTTTAGCTTATTGCTGATCTTATTCTAAGTACTTCTAGCTGCCTTGTCCCTTTTATATAGTAGAATTACCCTCCTGGAGATTCCAACTATAGAAACTACCTAGCTTATTTATAAGATCAGTACAGTACCACTTGTTGTAGTGATTTGTTAGATGCTGGGTTGGCTTGAAGTTTCAATAATAATCCATTTCCGATCACCTAATCATTATCCAGGCCCTCCGCGAATAATTCCTCAAAGGCCTTGCCAAGAGGAAGTGCTTAATGGAAAGTAAATTTTGACTGCCTCCTTTCCTTAGATAAGTACCTAGCTTTAGTTACCTACCTTATAGAATTGGTAGGTATTTCACGTGCTTGGAAATTTTGAGGTCATGTTCGACCAGCTGTGGCACTTCGATGGTCCTGAGCCCGGTTTCAGCCGACGAAATGCAAGGATCTAATCTTATCAATCTACTAAACTGCGTCTTAGCGAGAGTAACATCATCATGGGATCAGTTCCCCTCAGCATTAGCGCGGACAACTTCCGCCATCATTCGCTAACAACTGCCTCACGCGCCAAAAGCCATCATCTCTCCCGCCGCTTCGTTGGCTTTCTTCTCTTCCTCCCTTCACCTAACAACCGCGACCATCGCATCAAAGGCAGCCCCTTCCATCTAGACACTTAGTATCATCGACTCTACCAAAGAGCTACATCATGAGGTTCTCTCACGCAATCGCTGGCTTTGCCACTACGGCGCATGCATTCACGACGTATAATATCTTTGGCGACAATGATAATGCCGATACCAATGCTCCGCACAAGATCCCAACGGTTCATGAGTCCGTCGTCATGGCGCGCCGCATCCTCGCTCTCACCAAGCTTGCGACGCTCTCGACAGTTTTCCCTTCCGGACATTCTAATGGAGGGCTCGAGATCGATAGTAATGGACTCGAAGGAGTGCCTATCGGCATGATGGATTATGTAGCAGACTGTGAGGATGAAGGTAACCCTACCATTCTCGAAATCAAGATCGCGACAACGTTCAGGAACGTCCGGGCTGGATCAAACCTTACCCTCTCCATGAATTGGGTCCCGCCATATCCTCCCGCCAAGCGTATCTCCCTCTTGTCCCGCCTTTCGGCATATATTCCTTTCCTCCCCAGCTACGACTACAACAGCCGTAAGGACGAGTCGCTCTCTACACCGGACACCGTTCCCTACTCGGCAGCCAATCTGCCTCGGTTTGCCCTTTTTGGTTACCTCGAGCCCATCGAGACCACACCAGTATCAGCCCTCAAGCTTGCGGCATGCTTCACTCGCAAGCACCAGGATGCCAAGTACTGGTTGCCTGGTAATGTCATACATGAGAGCGCCTGGGCACGTCTCGTCGTGACCAAGATTTACTGGGTTGGTGGCTTTGGCGACCGTGCCCGAATTGGCTGGCTTCCAGTTGATGAGTGGAAAAAGGTCACCAGAGATGAATGGGAGAGCATCAAGCTTCCCGGTGAAGAGAGAGGCTGGAGCGAGTGGTCAGTCAATACTACAGAACTATAATGGTGGCAAGATCTGGTCTTGACGAAGGCGCTCTCTTCTTTTTGCTGTTTGAGAGATGCCGAGTTTCGGGCGGGGCATTCTTTTGCATACTTGACGGATGTTGGTTATACTTTGACCGTGATCTTAATTATACCTACGGGAGCAGTTATTCTCATAACTTGGGACGGCAATTATCTGATAGGGTAGCGCGAGCCCTTTTTGCATACCTTTTTTTTTTTTTTCAACACACAGGCCAGTTGCACCATTACTTCCTGAGGTTCCTTGAAGAGGACACGCAGATAGCCGAAATAACAAGTCTTGAATATCTACGGATACCTACAGTTGTCTCACTCGACTTGTGTGGCTGTAGTACTGTCTGATGGGTTTGGTAATGAGATACGAGCGGTGTTTGTCTCACATAGCATCCACGTTAGGCAATGCTTGGCAATGTGTGGGGTGGTGGTGGTCACTCAGTCATCACGTCCAACGACTGGGCTCCTCTCAGCCTGTGATATCCCGAAGCTCATCACATACAAAGGAAGACGCCCTTGTGTGACCGTGCGCTCGACTGCATTTGGGCGGGAAGGAGGAAAATGTCATTCCTACATGCCTCAGACTGGTGCAAGGGATAAGGGAGCGCCGTCGTGGGTTGCACGGTGCAGCGACGCAGATTGATCCGGCGGGTCACGGACGATCCGATACCCTGCGTTACGTGTGAGTTTCTAGGTGCATAAGTTTCAACTTTCATCGTCAGCATTTAAGAGTGAAATTCTATGATAAATACGTATCGAGATCCTGTAAGCAAAGGGCCATCAAACTGATTTCGGACATTCTTGATAGTCACATCTTGGCAATCCCATTACCATCTCAGCCCATTGTTATCCTTCCATTTGTATTCGTATATCAAAGTGTCTCAGGAACCTTGAACCGTGGCCATGATACACAAGACAAACATTTACAGGGGCACAAAGGATCTACAACCCAAAGGGACATGACCACGACCCAGTGCGACGAGTTACGGAACTCTGCATGTGAAGGGGCTTTGTTACGGAATAACATTACCGCAGCACGAAATAGATAGCTCTACCAAAAGAGGAAGGTTCATTGCGTTGTTGAGGCCTACGTATTCTCTCAAATCATTGAATTTTGTTAGTGTTTATTCAAGCAACAGCTCAAGGCTCTCGGGAGAGGATCTCGGCCCGGGGCAGGATCCCGACGGTAAGATAGGCTTGTTTCCGTTCCCCAAAAGGCCGGGTCCAGTAAAACACTCCGTGGCTGCCGAGTGCGGATGCAGCAGGAGCTGTAGGATTAGCCGTTAATACATGCATGAAGGGGTTTGCTTTGCAGCTGGGACAGTGCTGGTGGTTTAAGCGTGGGCCGACAAGACAATCACCCTGTACCGACGGGTGTCTTCTCCGCATCAACTGGCACACCGCAACGCAAACGCAGGGCCTGTCAAGCGAAGCGAGTGCCAAGCCGAGCGCGGCTGATATGGACCAACAGCACCAGATTGAAGTTGAACCCCATGATCCGGACCAAGGAGCCCCCTCATCATGGATTAGCGAATGGCCCAACCATCCTGGCAGATAGCGTTATTTAATGAAATGTTAACCTTTGGTGATAACTGCATATCTAGGTTCTTGACGCTACGATATCATCGGGGGGCTTGCGAGTGGCTTACAGCGTGCATCTCACGGTTTCTTGTCAGCGCCGATGTGGTGCGGTGTTTGTCCCCAAGTCCAAGTGCATGTTGTTGGGAAAAGAGGAGCAAGGGCCAAGGGGAATGAGTTAGATGGGAACACGGACCCTAGCTTGACTGCTGTTGGAACGAGGTTCTGGACGGGGAACTATCGGTCGATTATTTACTATGGCTTGGGCTGGGGGATAAACTAGGTGAGCAGATGACGGCCGATGATGGACATGAGAATATCCAATATCGCATAGACTTGGCTGAAGAGGGGGGAGCTGAAAGGTGACATGGCATCGAATGAAGCGCTCTCATCTCTACTGAATGCCGTCATGGCAAGCATTGTGAGAAATGATGGCTGGCGAGTTTCCATTACATGGTTGGTCAAATCGTAGCTGACATCCATGTCTGTCCGTGGAACATGGATCGCAAGAGACCGAGACAAGCCTTTTGAAAGAATGAGACTCTTTGTCGAGCTCAGCCTTCAACACAAGGTACTTAGGCAATGCGCAGTTAATACCAGGTACTAGTAACAGTAAATGCTTCTGACCCAGAGATATATCATGCTTTCTATCTCAGTTAGGAAAATATCTGAGGCCTCTCATCAACTCTCCAAACGCTGTACAACCATACAGACACCAATAGATAACGCACATTCCACGAGGCAAATGCTTCTTGCGATCTTAGCTGCTGCGCGATTAAGCGGGGTCGATTTATGGCTGGGGCGTTGTAATGTTATTTGATCGCCAAGCTTAGCCAACTTTAACCCCTGAATAACACAAACTGCGTTATGCACTCTGATGTGACCTGAACGATTTGCTTCTCAAACGCCCGTCAATCTGCGAGCTTTGTGAACAATTCACCCGTTTATCCCTTGTAGAGTCAACTCACAGCGTTGTATTTTGAATGTGTCTGCTGTTCAGGATTTCTTGTTCATTTAAACAAGCCACCAGTCATCCATTACGATATATCGCCACTTGACTCCCGGCATCTCCCCCCAATCATTCTCGTCTTAAATCCCCAAGTCTTATGCTGTAATAAGACTCATGTAATGGAATTGGCTCCCCAATCCCAGGTCCTGTCAGTCCCTATCCGCAGCCATAGCCGTGGTCGGCCTTAGCCCGTACATAGTTCGGATGGGGCCCGCACAGTCGAGGATCAGGATCAAGACACTGCAAGAACAAAACCCTCCCGCAAATTCAAAATGTCCGCGCAGGGTTCCAGTGCAAACGACTCAAGGGACCGACCAAGCGACGGCTGAGAGCCCGGATGGGGGCTGATCCATGTAATACTTGCCAATCAATGTAATCGGTACTTGGCGGATATAGTTGTTCAGCGGGTCTTCTGATGCAAAAGCCCTGCTGTCGGGGCACACTGGCAATCTCTCCGTGGTAGTTTCTACCTCCATATCCACTCCCGGCATGTCCCCATATTTTCTCAAGAGGGCCTTTTTAAGTTAGTACATTTGCCAACCTTACCTTGCCTTGCCTCACCTCAGAAACGCTCTAACTCAACCTACCTACCTGACCTTACCAACCTTACATTACCTCGCCCCGTTTGACCCCATCCACATCTCATAATCCATCGACAGTTGCCGCTCTCGGTCGGGGTTCTGTGCCGCTCGTGTACATACTTACGCTATCTTGACACTATTATTCTTTCCAGTTTCTGTTCATCTTCTTCCTCCTTAACTCGACAACCCACATACACTTCATCGAGGCCATTCGCGTGCGTGGTTATATCCTATCGACCGATTCGGAACAACAACGACGACTGAGACTGTGATAGCTGGGGAATGTTAGAACGCACGGGCGACGATCGAGTTCGGAGACCCGAATCACGTTGATTGTTTTCCATTTATGCCTCGGATTGCGCGGCTGGTCCATTAAACTTGACGTTACGAGCGGGTGTCAGCGCTGTCAACCGCAACGCGATAGGGAAACGCAAGACCTGGGACAGGTTTCCGCATCGAGTATACATACGTCTCTCGCGGCGCCACGGAAAATCGCAGGACATCAGTTGACCATCAGCGATCGTGTTGACTGCGATTATCGCCAACAACTCCAACACAATTCAACATATCCCTTGTTTAGATCTTTCGGAATGGCGCCTCCGCCCACGAACCAGAAATGACCTCGCGGACCACCATGGGCGCCCATCCGCGGCCGCCTCAGCGTTCCGTGAGCTCATCGTCCTTGCCTGTCCAGCGTCCCCCACCTCAACGATCATTATCCCACCAGCAGCAGTTTATACCCGCCGCCGCCGCCTCACCAGTTAGGAAAGACTCATCATTTATCGATCTTACCGCCGACGCCGGCGATGCCACCCCTAACCGTTACCACACGACACCGAGAAGAGGCGGCTCAAGACTCCGACTTGAACTGTCCCATAATGTTTCTTCCGGTTCTTTGCCTACTACCGAATCGCCACAATCTCTAACACCCTCTCGAATACCTAACTCCGATCCCCTTCAAGCTATGGTCGGCAGTCCTGCCGGCAGCGCCAGCTCAACTTTGATGCCGATGCCTACACGCCGACCAGTAACATCACAACCGAGATCCGCTCCTCGAATTACGACGACAGCGCCTGCCCCAGCCAAGAAAGATATCCGACCAAAGCCGTACACTGTCGAGATCCCCGCTATCGCACCACGATACTTCTCAGCTAACCGACCCGAAACCACTGTCCGAAATCCGGTTGACCCTTTTAGTAAAGGTCTCAATTCCGGCTACGCCGATTTCTTTCCTTGGAATGGGGCGCATCATGAAGATGAGTGGAGCAGCGAAGCCATCACTAAGGGCACATGGGACAAGGTGAACTTGAATGTTCCCGAAACTTCGTCTGCCAAGCTTGCCATCTTCCCGGCTTTGAAACAAAAGACCGGCTTGAATGCCCTTTCTACTATTTTTATGGGAGTTCTGACTCAGCGCAGACATCGAGGCCAGATCAACGCGCCCTCGACGTTCAAGCCGCCGCCACGAGTCACACTCACTGATACAAAGAGAGAGGTCTGGCTTAAGGACCTTGCGAACCCCGCGATATCCCTGAGACGCCTTAGTCGAACTATTCCTCACGGTATTCGTGGCAGAACTCTACTGGACCAATGCTTGAACAAGAACGTTCCCGCCGAGCGAGCTGTTTGGCTGGCAAAGTGTGTTGGTGCCAATGAAATCAGGGGGCTGAAGAGAAAGGGCGTCAATGGTGCTTTTGTCATGGGTGGTGAACTCAAATGGGCCCGTGACTGGACCGTTTTTGTCGAGCAGTTTGTCGATGCTGTTGTTGCTGGGTTTGGTGAAAATGACTGGAAGAATCGAGTCACTTATGCGTAAGTTTTCATGCTTATTTCTAGCAACTCAAAGTTCCTAACGACCATCCAGCATTCGTTTAGCAACAAATCTTTACTCTGAGCAGTTGCTAGATCGAGATCATTACCTTGATTGGGTTGTGTCTGGTATTGAGAACAGTCTTCAATCGCGAATTCCTATGTGGCTACTAATAGCTCAGATATACTGGAAAGATCTTCTCAGGTCACGCAAGTATGCTCGGCGGCTTGTCTTTGCCCTACTTAGCCACTTGCATGTGGTATGTTCACACGCACCCGTTGAGTCTAACGTTTTGACTAATCAAGCCAGATATTCAATGACCCTGACCAGGATCTTCTTGTGCAACTCTCCAGTAGACTCTCAGCTTTACTCGGCTCATTAGTTCTTACCAACCCAGAAAGCTTTATCAACCCCGGCGCTTGGTCTCGGTACAAAGATACATTGCATGCTTTCTTACGTCCTGACCATGAGCCAACGCAAAAGGCTTTGCGTACCATCAACTCGAGGAACTCTCGACTGGTTGTATCCAGCACTGCTTCCCCTCCTGCTGGCCGAAGTCAGCTAGTGAAGCTGCTCGATGCTGCCCTCAAAGAGTCCAGTGACAATCATCTAGCGACAGTATGCTGGGCAACAAGTGAGAACAAACCTCTGATTATGAAGACAGTCGTTGAATGGGCAACTTCATTCCATCGCCCAGGTCTAGCCAAAGTTTATGTCGCGGCTTGTTTAATTCGCCAATGGAGTCAATTTCGTGTGAATCCCACGACACCCATTCTTGAGATACTCGACAACATCTCAGTCCAGGACAAGACACGGAAAAATCTGGTTTATCATCTGGTCACGGAACTCATTCGAACCGGGCATTTTTCCGTTTCTCAGTATATGCAATGGACCATTGCTCGTGGTGGTTACCATAGCGCGGCGGAAATCAACTCCGATTCTGGGCCCTGTTCCAGTAGGTTGCTGGTAGAGCTACCGGTTCATGCTTTGTCCGAGAAGAAGAGGGCTGAAAGAGGAAACCTTCTCAGACGAGCTGGTAACTATTCGATTGCCGACGAAGAGCAAGATATCTCCAATGCGATCAGGGTTGTCAGGCATACTGTACAGCTTCCTCTAGCGCCAGGTGATCCATTGTCCGAACGAAAACCATTGTCGCTCAAGAAGCTACTCCCACGGATTGGTAGCAGCAGCAGCGCTCTCAGGAGTAGCATTGGCGCACATTTGCGCGATGAACTAACTGGGCAGCTCACTACCAAGGGCCAGCCCTCTTTATCTCTAACTATGTTTACCAGTGTCCGAGCCATCATGGAAACAGCCGAAGATTACGCTATGTTGTCCGATATTCTTGGAGCCTGCTCAAAGACTGCCGATTCGGATGTCTTAGCGGCCGTTGCCGATACTGTCCACTCAAACCTGCAAATATTTTCCGCCTTGGGAAGTGCAGATAATCTATTTAACAGTTTGATCGAGCGCCTCAAGACGATGAACGAGGAGCAAGGAATCGTTCCGCGAGCATTGCTCGCCGCTCTTTCCAGCCTCGCCCAACGCATGGCTGGCCATGAGGCCATTGCTGTGCAACTTCGCCAGGAACTGGTCCAGAGTGATCGCAATAATGCTATCGATGCTTGCTCTCCAGTATCCGATGTCGTGGCAGCCCCTCCTCAGCACGCCGAAAGCAATGTAGCAGAGGAGGTTGAGAAAACGCTCTCCAGCGGAACGCGGCTAGACCCTCCAACAATGAACAAGCTTTTCCGAATGATAATTCCTGCCCTTGAGCGAGGCTGGGAGAAGGAGGACGATACGCGCCGAGTTTTTGCAACATTACTCGCGAGGATACGGGTTTTCGATGCTCACCATTTCGATAAACTGATGACAGACTGGACAAGTCATACCCGATCTATACCAAGCCGGTCTTGTCTTACTACTCTGTTCCCGCTTCTTATCAGCACAGGATGTCTGACAATGCCTATCATCATGAGTACCGCCAGCCCTCCGTCCGCGAACCTTCAGACCCTTCCCTCAGACCCTTCAATAAAACGATATGGCCCTGCGACGTACCTACAGGAACTTCTGCAGCTTACCATCATGCCGCTTCCAGCCGCGACGGGACTCACAGCAGAGGAGACATATCGGTTCCATACCGAACAGAAGTGCGCCAAGTTTGAGCAGTCGAAAGGTCTCTTGAGCCTTGTTCGCAATGCTTTATTGGAGTATTCGGCTTTGAGAAATCATGCCAACGGCCTCGAGTTTGAGTTTCCTCTGGATAACCCGTCATGCCAGGAGAGCCTTCTCGAAACCTTGCGGACTCTTGTGTTAGTGGACTCATCCGCCGTTTCCAATGCTCTAGGCATCAAATCTCTACCCACCGAGGCTGTAGGTCTCGTACGTAAGGTGACAACTAAACTTCTCATCCCTGGGGACTCTGGGGAGACTCAAATCTCGTTCGACCATATCTTGCAGATCGCCAATGAGTTGACCCTTCCGTTCTGCCAGCTCAAGCTCAACTTGGACTTGTCCTTGCCACAGTCCAATGCAAACGAAGGTCAAGATCAGGGCTCTTCGCGCTTCGAAATCTTCGCCAAGGCCATGGACCGAGCCATCGAAGCGGGCAACATCATGTGGACCAGTTTGTTGCCTTGCTTGAGCGACGATATCACCCAACACCTCAAGAGCCAAGCGCAAACCGGTTTTCTTGACTTGATCCCTTCATCAAAAACGCCCGAGTTTGTCGACACTCGATCGAGACAATCGCTGCGCATGGCCGAAAACTTATTGGAAGTCGTGGAGGCTATTATCTCGGGCCAGGCTCCTCCTAAGATGGCACAGCTATCATCAGGTATGGTCGAGAAGTTGACTGACCTATGGGAGATCATCGCCGCAGGGTCTCAGGAACGTCCCAGTTGTCATGCCGCTGTACTGCAGCATTGGCTACCCGCGATGCTTCGCTTTGTTACCCTCCATAGCTTATCGTCTGAACCCCCTTCAGCGCCTCTTCCGACCGCATCGGCAACGCGACCTCCTATCCCACCTGTTCACGACATTCGAGCACGCATTATTCTTGTGCTCTGCGGCTTGTTACTCGAACTGGAAACATTGCCGCCAGCTTCTGTCGGCTCACTTGCCCAGCAGGTCTTTGATATTGCGATTCTGTTGGTGGATGCCCTTCCCGAAGACTTGCGAGCCAACTGCGCCAAGGCTATCTTATTGACTTCAGGCGGACTACCCAACCAAGGAACCTCATCTGACCCTCGACTCTACTACCTCTTCAGCTCACCGCCGCCGTCCCTATCAGACAATCTCATGCTCTCTCACCGGGAGAAGGCAGCAACACCTCAGAGTGCTGCCGCTCGAGGAATGGGTGCACAATACGGCATCGGACCAGCAGTCCAAGAGCGACTCAGTCCTTTCATTCTCCGTCGCTGGGAGGTGCTTAGCGAGCCAACTCCCAATGTCGGCGAGAATGATACGAGCTTGAGTCTGGGTCTCTTTGAGGCAATCAAGCTGCAGTGAGATTTCTTAGGGGCAAAATGTCCCACCTTTTAACTATCATACTCTGGGTTGTCGATGTCCAAGTTTGACATCTTACATAAAGCACATCGTGAACACTACACGATTTATTTCCTACATCATCGCCATCATACTCCTGACTTTATCCAAGTTCTCTTTTCCTTATTCTCATGGCTATACCCCTGTTACGGAACTCAGGCATGTTTACACAAGCATAGTATGCACTGCAAGACGGTCATCATTCTCATTATTCATTCTGGGCTACACGGGGCATGGTACACCAAGGGTCTCATCGCTAGTGTTTTGTTTCGTGGGAGGATGGGGCATTTTACTTTTTTCCCTCTTTTTCTTTTTTTCTTATTGTTTCCTCGCTCTTGGGATTTGCTTCTGGTTTTTGCATGGCGCTGTACAAAGAGGATTGGTGAAATGGCTGATGATACGTCGAGCACAGAACACGCACGATACTTGAGCATACCTTATATCATGTATGAAAGACATCGGTTTTTGGCGTGTTGATGAGGAATTTGGAGGGCGTAAGGCTTGTTGCATTTGTTTGTATCACTTACTGAAGTGGTATAGCATAGAATCTTAATCAAGTCACTTGATTACGCATAGTCTTGTTCTCCTCCCTTTTTATGATTACACTACTGTAGGGTGATGAGGCCGACATGGCTATGGTGAGAAGACCACGACAAACCCACAATGGTGGCTGATGTTGGTTGGATAAGAACCTCAGAGTCTGGAGGTCTTGTTCTTATTCTATTAAAGGGGCCACACTCCTTGCCTATCTAAATTGGTCATGTCCTTATCGAAGCGATATTTCCATTTCATACCATGAGATGGAGCGTATTAATGGCGTCGACTCTTGAAGACCAGGTGCACCTTTTCGTAAACCTTCATAGTACTGCTCAGCAGGGTAATCAGCAAACTCGAAGAACAACGGCTAGCCGAGGGCTTGAAAGAGACAGTGAAGTACTAAGAAATTATCACATCAAGCCTAAGCATATATGTCCATGCTTTATTCGCTTTTCAAAGGAAAACGGGACCAGATATCGCAATCTTCCATAGCTTAGATCTCCCATCTTAACTACCCTATACAAGCTCATTAAAGCGATATCGCGCTCCGACGATTCTAATCTACATATAAAAGAAATCACAGAGAAACATTAGTCAAATCACAGTAACCGCTGAGAGATGCAGAAACGCGCTCACTGAGTGTTAGCCACCTAGTAGTCTTACACTAAATTTCAAGCACAGGAGGAAACGAACATGCATTAGATACGAGACGCCATGCAACGCAAAAGCAGCCAACATGGACAAAAGCAAACCCCCTCTCCCTCCTCCCAACAAGCTTTACCTATTAAGCCCTTAGCCAACACAAAGCAGTTACATACAAGTCTAATCCTCATCAAAGATTTGGAGCGTGTTTTGCAAGATGGTGTCAATGGCCTTAATCTGCCAGCCCGCATCAGCGATGGCGGTGCTAGGATCAGTGCCCATGAGTGTTGGGCCAAAAATAACGGCTAGATTGTGGCAATTCATGCGGTTGTTGTGGCTATTGTCCATTACTCTCCATAGATGAAGGGTGAGAGCACGGAGAGTAGCGTAGTTAGGATCAGGCAGGCTGTTGATGATGGCATGAAGAGAGTCCCGGCGTAGCGTGTCATCTTCTTGCTCTGTGTATATAGGTTAGCATCATTCGGATAGAAGCCTTTTGAAAAGGGGTGAACGTACTAGCCGCAGCAATGAAGCTGTCATGATACTCGAGAGTGAGTAGTGGGTCAGGGAGATCACGGAAAAACTGCTTCAACAGGCCAGTAACACTATTGACGTCATGATAAAAGTTCTCGGGGTTCCTAAAGTCGAGAGCAGGGTTGGAAGACTCTGGTTTACAGTCAGTTCAGTTCTTTTTCTGGGTCGAATATGACGTACCTGTGTCGAACATATTCTTAAGTTTTTGTATGTGGGCCATGGACCCAGATTGGCGGTAAATACCCTCAACATTAAGGCCATACATATCCACCGCCTGGATGCACTGATAAACAACCATCGGGACTGCCAGGCCGTCGCGTTCATAAAGACGACTAAGTGGGAGGCCAAACACGGGCTTCGAGGGGCCGGAAGGCCCAGGTCCTGGAGGGGGGTGGCTAGAGACTCCGTAAGGAGGTGGTGATCGTCCAGCACCTGGGGCTCCTTGACCCAAGTTCACACCGCTGGCTGAACGTTCGTGAGGTACTTGACGAGGACCTGACTGCTGGGGAGGGGAACCAGCAGGCTGGAAAGGCAGAGCACCCAGCTGTGGCGGGCCAGACGAACTGATAGACCCTCCATTGCCATATCTTTGACCAGGTGCTGGCTGTTGTTGCTGTTGCTGGTTAGGGCCTCGACCAGGGAATTGCTGTCCCGGTCCGCCCTGCTGGACTGGCATGTTTCCTTGGCTGAAGCTCCTGTTATGAGGCTGTGAAAATGGGCGAGGATCGTCAGTTGGGGGGAATGAAGAATCGCCTCCTGTGATGCCTGTAATAGGACCAAGACCAAGGGTACTAGTTCTTGATCCTGGGCCAAGAGGCTGTGGTCCAGAGAAACCCCCTTGAGGTGGCGTCTGTGATACCGGTGACTGCACGACAGCTGCAGGTTGTTGAACGGGACCTCCAGGATTATGCTGGCTGCTCGAACCTGGAGGGTTGAGAGCCTATAATGGGCGTGAGTAACAGTATAAATTACGCATAGGGAGAGTGACTTACTGGGTTGCGCTCATACTTGATCTCGCCGGTATTGGGGGGCACGCTCCTGTACTGTGCTGTTACGTAGTCGTTCAGATCTTTCTCGTTATCAATTGAGGAAGCGGCTTGACGCAGGCTCCGCTGAGAAGCGCTGCCTTGACCTCCTGGGCCCTGGATGGGACTAACGCTAAGACCGTTGCTTAGTAGCAGGCGCTCATTGAAGGAGGCTACATAACATGTGAGTTGGGGTCGCATAACGGACAATTGGGAAATAATTTACCAAATTTCTGCATCTGTAATGAGATACCTGCATCGATCTCCTTGATTGAGTCTTGAAGCGCTCGAATGGCTTCTGGACGTGTCGTCGAGACAAGTTGAGCTTTCTCAGCCTGCAACGATTGGACGTGTCCGTGGTAGGTAGAATCTGCTGCCTGAACCTTCTTTAACAGCTCTCCCTCGTGCTGCTGGGCCGACTTGTGTCCCTTAAGACCGAACATCTTGCCGCTCTGGCGCGACTCTCCGGTCTTGACTCGTTCATAGTCCTCGGCAAGAGAGTCGTATTTGGCCTTGCTCTTACGCATAGTCTGCTCCATCTCTGCTACCTTGTTCTCGGCGGACAGGCCGTTTTGTTTCCATGACTTGCGGCTGCGCTCTGCAGCACCAGCGAGCTCCATAAGCTCGTCATGCATTTGGTGCAGCTCTTTGGCAAACTCAATTCCATTCTCTGCCATGCGTTCGTGGGTGCTCGCCATAGCTTCGTATGCGCTACCGAAAGTGCCCTGGCGGTGGTCGGGTCGGCGCATAACCTCCTGGGTGGTGCGGGTGAGCTTCCTGATGCCATTGGCATGGTCTTCTTCGAGACTCGACCGTTTCTTGAGGAACAATGCGAATTCCTGAAGCACCAGAGTTAGTAAACTGGGTTACGGCGGCAGCTGGTCAAGAGCTAAGACAATGGCCTACCTTTGCGGAAGCTATGCTCTGTTTGAGTCGATTCAAGAGCGTAACGATGCCAATCTGTAAAATACTATTAGAATCTTGTCCGAAGTCCGGATTTGTCGATTTTGATAGTAGGTTGATCGTACCTCGGAAGTCAAAACGTCCGAAACTTGCTTGAGCTGCTCAGAATTCGCACCAGATGGACCCGATGTTTGCGTAGGAGATGTGGTATCGGCATCTGGAGTCTGGTCTTTGTTCACGACATCGTCAACAGCAGCACCGCCATGGTCGGATGGAGGGCCCTGAGGGCTCACGGGAATGTTGCCCAAGGACATGCTGCCAGATCGGTCGCGCTCCTGTGAAGGAGAGAAGGTGTCGTTCGCCGACGAGTGGTAATCGTTCATGATATCGATCGCAAATTGTGAAAATGTTGCGCACTTATGGTCGGGGACTGTCCGAGTATTTTATTCAAGTCAGACTTCGTTGAAGTGGACGCTCACATTCCTCAAGCTGGGCAGGTCGTGGAGTAGTGATTGGGCAGGAACTGGCGCCGTCGCAGATTGAGGTAACGTCAGTCAGTGAATTGTAGCAAAATGAACAACGGTGACAATTGCCAGTAACAAGTCTAGGGAGGTCGAGGCGAGGCGACGGCAGGAATGATGATGTCGAGAAGCTGTAGGTGGGAGGTGCTTTGTGTTCCTGTTCTGATGGGAGGAGCTTCGCAATCCGCAGCGGGGGTCAATGATTCGGTACCAGGGACTGGCTGGGCCGATTGTTGTAGAGGCAGCACGAGCACGGCCTTTCGGAAATGATGGACGGCGGGGAGACACAAGATGATACTCCGTACAGGCGAATACGCGCCCGTATAAGCAGAGACGACACAAACTGGTCGAACCAAATTAGAGGTCAATATCAACCTCGCAGGTGCAAGGTGCAAACACAAATGGAATTGGCAATGCAGGCGAGATGGAGATGACTATGGAGATCGGTTGGTCGGTGGAGAGGGAATGGAAAGGAAACACTGAACTTCTGTTACCTGTAGACGGATTGGATGGAACCACAAATTGGGCTGGTTGTGGCTGAGCCTACCTAACTCTTGCCCCGTCGTCTTCCAGAGGACGCCTTCAGGGGACGCCGGGACCCTTTTTTTGGTGGCTTGCTCTTGCTTTTTATAAACCTCCACTCGGCCTCATCCAAAACAAAGACTTGGCATTGTTTATTTAAGTACAAACACCAGCACCTCGGCTGCAAGAGCCCGGATTGCAGTTCCGTTTGATCTTTTCAACGGTGCCTGAAAATCCCTTTTCTTTCTTGCAAGGAATTGCTAGCCAAGACAAGTTCTAGATTGCTAATCTACTTACGTACCCCCGCCCACTCTTTTCGCAACGTGTTTGGGCAGCGAGTTGGACAAGTTCAAAAGCCACAACGGCTGACGGCAGTTTTCAAAACGCTGTCTACTCTATTTACCTTGACCTTTCAGAACTGATATGGTCTGCTTGGCTGCTGACGGGCGGCCGTCGTCCCACGCATGGTTCTTTATCCGCTGAAACATGCCCTTCTTTGGCTGCGGGCGCCAGCATTAGCTCGTCTATCAAAGAACAGCCAATCTCTGGCGCAACAGGTAGGCTGCCTGCTACGGATATACCGCAGTGCTATTGCCCTCTGCGGCGTTATGCAGCCATGTCTGCAGAAGCGACACAACGGTTACTTTCTTACTTACATACATACCCACTAACCGCAACACACCTCGACCACAAAACCCTAACAGGGTTGATCTATCATATATGCTTAAAAAAGGGATGTACAGCTCTTTGAAACCTCAAGGCAACTGCTCAACATAGCTTCTCCTATTTATAAACCACTAGTGTTGAAAATCCTCAAGCTAGACTTCCTGTTTCATATCCGATCCTGGCATCTTCTCCTCTAATAAAGGATACGCGCACAAGACTATTGAAAGTCTCCTCGAATTGCCGAGACGCCTGTTTCTAAAACAAGACATACGATATGCAGCCACGGCCGCAAACAAACAACGACACCCGCATTGGGGGTCTTGTACTACGACTTGAGTTTTTAATATCACCCATGCAAAACACACTGATATCCGTACATGACCACGAGAAAAAGTAACGCCTGTATTCTCCGACACACGAACACAATGGGTGAGCCGTGTTTGCCACTCTTTAACGATGCAACCCCAGTCCTGACAAACAGACCAAACGGAGTTGACGGTAGAGATCAGCCCACCCCTATCCGTATACATACATTCGTTATCGCACAACACACGAATGTTTGTTTGGTTTTGGATGGGACAAGGGGCTGGGGTTCATCGCCAACGTCAGCCCTCCCTCCATTGTTGATACCTTGCTGGAGTGCATGTCGAGTGCTACTGGTTGGACGAGTCATCAATCTCCTGCGATGCTACAACTCTTGACTTTGACATCTGCCAGTGCAATAACATTCGGATAACCGAATTCTTGCAAGCTGCCGATATCAGATGCCGTTCACAAAGCATGCCTTATCGACTGGTTTATATCAGACAATGATCTGCTTCATACAGTTTGATCATGCAAATCCGATCTATCAAGCACGGGGTATATACAATCATGCACTTTCATCCAGGCATACCTCCACACAACTCTGAATAACCAAGATCCGCACACAAAGCAGCGCGCAATCTAAGTCCGCAGAAGCTAATAACCCAGTTTTATCTTTCTATGATCATGACATATCCGCTCTATCGAGACCAAGGTCTGTCTGGGTATGAATATAATCGCAACTAGAGCGCCCTGTCAAAATGAACTCGACTCCTCCAACCTCCACAAGTATATAAATGAAAATTCGCAGCCATACTGCTATGCTGATGCGGTCGATAAAAAAAAACTTGTAACTCCAGAAAGAGATAAACTGGCGGAAACACCCTCGGAGTTGTCCGCTGTCCATGGTTGAAAGCCTGGTATCATGCTGTAAAAGAAGTGTGCGTATAATGGCACAAATTATAAGAAAATAGATGCAAGACTGCTTTTATTCGTGCAGCAAAATGAATCGAATAATACGTTAAATCGTGAATGTAGTTGTGTAGCGGTCGGTAGTATGCGTAGCCCAATGTGGATATGCGGCAGTGTCCAGAAGCCATCAATGCTCTTCCTTGGGAGAAGAAGGAATTTGTGTTTTTTCTTCGGGCCACGTTGGTGTGGGAATCGGAGCGTATTTGACTCCATCGTGGTCCTCAAGTTCCTTGCGCAAAATCTCAATGGCGAGTTCCCACCGACGTACAAGCTTGGCCTTTCGTGCCATCAATGTGTTGATTAGTGTTTCTTCCTCTGACACCGCTTGAGCTTCCAGCTCCTCGAGTTCATGGCGATTCCGCTCAAGGAGGTTTTCGAACTCAATCTCCTGTTGGTCGATGAGTTCCTCCATGCGTTTGGCCTGACGGTCTCTCATGACATTGATTTTTGCCTGGTGTGATCTCTCCATACCATCACGAATGTTATACTGCTGGCCCAGCTCTCGAAGATCGCGTTCCGTAACTACGCGGTGGGGCTGGGACTCCGAGCCTGGACTTGAATTCACGCTGCCGCGTCCCAATCCGTCGCAGTAGGCCTCCATATGCTTAAGTCGAATCTTGACGCTCCGTTCACTTGCTTCAAGGGTGTTCCTCAAATCCATCTCAGCAGCCACCTGTCGATCTTCTAACTGGCACACAGTCCTGGCGTGCTTCTCTTTCGTCTTTTCCTCTTGCTCAGCATGCCGTTTCGCCATCGCCCTTCTCTGTTTGGAAAACCGTGTCCTCATATGTTCTTTACTTTGTTCGGCAAATTCAAGAAACCGGCCAAGTTCTTGCTGCTGCATCTCGGCAAGGTTAGAGAAATCGTCCTTATTCCTCGTTCGCTCTTCGGCCTCGAGTCGCTCTGTGGATGCGGCAGCTGCGGCAGCTTCCTGTGCCGCTTTCTCCTCTTCGTATTCTGCCAACTGTGTTTGCTCCTCCCTTTGCCTTCGCGCCACCTCTTCCTCCCTATCACAGTCATTGGGACACCCGGTGTTGGAGTCCCATACACCACCACAAGTGTAGCAGAACAAGGCTTTACACCGACAAGTCATTTGTGTGTTTCCCTCTTTCTGTGCCACCAAATTTCGACACTTGTAACACCGTCTCCAACCAGGCTGATCCCCCTTCTTGATAGCCTGGTCTAGTTCCCAATCTTCCGGGCAATCCTTCCCTGTCGGATGTGCGTTGTGTTTACACATGAGGCAGACCCTTGCGTTGCATTTGCGGCAAGTGACACTAGATGGATACTTGGGGTCTAGCTTTTGATGCGGTGGAATGAACTCGCCGCATGAAGCGTTGGGACAGAATATCCTCGCCTGCCAGGGTGTGCTATACTGGATAATGGTCTTCAGAAACTCTTGCTGGGCCTCGCGACTTAGAAGATCCCTTATTACGGAGCCTGGGAGCGGTTGCGCACAGCATCTCGGAGGCATGCTTGATTCATCAGACATGGCTGTGTGAATGAGGGATCTCAGACAACTATCGCAATATGTGTGGCCACATGAAATGCTGTGTAATGATTTGGAGCTCTTGAAATCGGCACGGCAGCTCACACAGGTCCTATGATGAGAGTCAGCATGCTCTGGCTTCGTGATACCAAGTTAGTCGGAATCCGGGTTAGGACGCACAATATGGCCTGAAATAACTGTGCCGACGGCTTCTTCTTCCATCGTAATCTAAATCCCGACTTAACGCTGAACAGACTAAGCTTTGTCTTGCCGCTAAAAATGCTCTGAGCAGTAGTGTCGGGGGCATGTGATTCTTTTGAAGCCTTTGGATGGTTGTGGTGAGGATCGATTACTGATAGATATCGATCATATTGGGAAAAGCTGAGATCCTTGGATTGTCGGCCGCTAGATAACGCTAGATCCGGTGTAGACGGGCTAAATAGAGATGAATGTGTTGTCAAAGCGGTGCTTGTAGATCCGCCAGAAAGCATGGAAAACGTTCGAGCATTGTAGACTGTGGAGGCTGACTCGACGCTTGAGGTGATGCGCTTATCAGTGACGGGCACACTGGAGATCCCGAGGGCATTCGCCTTGGAAACTAGATCATCCTCAACTTGGTTCTCCGTTCGACCATCCGGCAATTGGAGAACAGTGATGAAATAGTCGAGATCGCTTAGCTCGGGAGCTGTGGCATCTGTGTTAGTGTCTGCGCCATGGTCGGCGCCAGTGCCAACGCTTGTGGTGGTCAAAGGTGTCGTAATGGTGGAGTTTGCCATATCGACAGCGATAATCGGGCTCTGGCGGAGGGCCGCGGCGATCATAGCTCGGGAGAGGCGACTCGTTAGCCAGGGGATTTGAGAATGTGGCGGTGAGGTCCAGTTCGAGTCGAGTCGGAGGAAGGTTATTTTCTCAGTGCATCATTAGAGTAAAGATGAGGTCGTCCGTAAGTAAATCCGATGGTTAGAATGAGGTGAGGAAAAAGTAACGTAGTTTAGGTTGGTGAGGTTGTCGTGTGGTTTGGTTGAATTTCTTGTAGGGTGTGGGCGTGGGGTGATGCTGGCTAAATGTTATGGGATTGGGTGGTTCCTTCTTTTTTGACGATTCAATGATGGGACAAATCAGAGGACAGGGCGATCCGGCTGCCAGCTAAGAAGGTTGCGTTATGCTGCGTTGTTGAGCTGAGTTGAGTTGAGTTGCTTTGCTTTGCTTTGCTTTGGGCTTCTTTTTCTCGGAATTGACAATGTCTGACACCTTTATTCGATTTGAGTCAAGTATTCGATACAATGCCAGTCGTGAGGAGAATGGTTTACGGCTGGAACGTTGGAGGGTGGTTAGTTTCGATTGAGAGATATGAGTGAATGATGATGAGAATACGCCACTACGTATTTCCACGTACAGACAGAAAGGGTTTGACGCAAGCTGGAGACAAGGTCAAGGCAATCCAAGAGACCGAAAAGAAAAAAGAGAAAAAAAGAAAGAGGCCGGGATGCGTTTCCTTAATAATACTTTAATCAAGTCACAGGTGGGAGCGAGAGGGGACTCGAGGTCTGGGGACCCTCCACTTTGGTTTGACTGGAAGGGATATCTGTTCCGAAAAGAGATATCAAAAGTTCAGACCAAACCGCAATGCGTAAGGCAAAGCAGATCAGAGACAAGAAGAGAGTGGACATACACATCTAGAGGCAGACACACAAGGCAGGGCAAGCAAACAAACAGGGTTGATGATGTTGTTGTGATGGGGAATAAGACAGTAAAAGCTGTACATAGATAAACTACCCAAGTCTCATGCGTCAAGGGACAACCAACATGGATTCAGTACCCAACCTGCACCTTGTTTGCCTCCATACAATGCCAATTAATTTATGCTATTTCTATCACCCAAGAGCTGGATGTTATCTACAATTATCACCCTTGGCCTTGTACTCCCCATCCTTCAATGATCGGATAGCGGTCGAGGTAATACAAACAATTAACATCCAGCCAAGCTGGCCCAAGCAAAGAGGCAAATATCCAGCCACATCAGTCAAATCAGCTCACGATCCCAGGGCGGGCCCCTCCAATACCAGGATCTGGGCTGACTTACAAGGGCGGCAAGACAAAAGGCACTACATGGGTGTGAGAGGAGGGACCAGGGCCCCGGACATATCTTACCAGACTTACCTGCCATTCACATCATCACATCATCAATGACCCATTTGAAGCCGAGTCTTTCTTGCGAGGTTTCTGACACATGGTGGAGACGAGTCCCGACATTGGGGCCAGGTTGATACGAGAAGAATGCTTATAAGCCGGAATGGAGACAGACAAGAGATTTCAATATGTGAAATGTCCCATAGTCGTAAACAATGTAGGGAGGACACCGAATTCTCCCTTGGGTATTTGGATCCTTCTCCCTTTGTGTTGCATCGGAGTCGTTGCCATCGCACGTAAGATAGATAGATGCTCATATAAGTCAAAGGAATAAATAGTTAGAGCTGAGTATTGCACTTCATCGTCTCACGACAACGGATAGTCGCCTGGGCTTTCAGTCTTCTGCACTCTGTCTGTATCCGTAATTACAGGCGTCCCTGTCCGTCCCTGTTCCTGTTCTCCCGGCAGTCAGGCGACCTCAGATGCCACAGGTTGAACAGGGGGTCTGCTGAATGAGATGATTGGGGGTTCGGCCGGGACGGCTCCATCGCCAAGAAACCAACTACGCATCTTCTCTTAGTTTATTGAGGCACCTTTCTTATTCCTAGACGGTTGGCTGTTTTGTCATCATGCATTTGTCTTTCTGGTCAGAAACAATTGCTTTTTTTCTTTCTTCTGGCCTGAGTACCGGCGACTTGCGATACTGGAGCCTGCCTTTCCTACCCTGCTGTCCAAAGAACAGACCACAATTGCATCTGCCGAAGCACAGAGAAGTCTCCCAACTCATTCCAGTAGCATTCGTATCTTAAAATTTTGGCAGTTTCAAGCTAGGAGTAAGAATGCCTTGATCGACTTGCCTATCATGACGTAAAGACAATTGTTTAAAGGTAATCTATCTAGGCTGCTCTTGCCGATCGCTTATCTTTGGCACAAGTCAGTTGATCCTATCCATCAGTAGCAAAGCCTTTGTGTGGGGTTGAATCGCTATCCAGACTTGTGACATACCAGGGTAGATACTACAGGTATCCTGACTCGATTCCTACGGTTAGGTACTAAGCTCGCGATGGCATCGCTCCCGCGTTTCCCTTCCCCCGCTATTACTATGCCTTCGTCGTTATTGAGCTAGGAAGTTTCCGGTGTATAAAAACGTACGACATCAAGTTTGACCCACCTCCTCTGCAATTAAATCACTCCGTAGTTTGCTCTGATTCGAAACGCAGATGGTCGGGTATTAACTAGTTGTGGTATCTGCGAGGGAATTATGATATTATCAACGTTAATGCGATACTGAGACGGATGGCTCACGGCAGTCGTCGCGATGCGGACGTGGTTTGTAACTTAAGTGCTTTTTCCTCAAGATCATCGCATGTTCATTTCCCAGCCGTTCGGGCGAGCTTCGTCCCGTAATGTTACGGCTGAATGTGGAAGTGAAAGAAGCAAACATATCCCGTCCTGCTCCGTAGAGGATGGAATCGGAAATATCATGAAGATGTAATTATAATCTGATAAATCGTCGGATTTTCGATCGATGGCTGAACATGTGCTAGATAAGAATGTGAATTGTTTGTGGCGTGCGCAGATCCTGATATCCCTCGACGGTAGATCACCCGCGTGTCTCGGGGCGATAACCTCAAAGAGCTGAATGACTCTACGCAAGGGTTTAGTTTCGGCAAACTTTTGGACGAGATCGGGTCCGCTTTCAGCTCTTGTTGTTTGGTGAAGAAGTGTCACAGCTGGTTGTTCAGCTGCAGTGACATATAAGCGAGCTCGAAGATTATGACATCAAGGAAGATGGTAAATGAATTGGCCGAGATGAGTTATAGACATCTGGAATACAGGGACTCGCATTAGAGATTGTTAATATTTTCTAAGATCATCTCTGAGCTGGAGTCTGGCATATGTCCTTGGTTTGTGCTGACTTTCATATATCCTCATCAGCCCTTCACCCCGAACTAGCGATAGCTGCAGATGATGTGCATAATGCATGCACGAACTAATTGGAACAAGCATGCTTTTGGCAGCCATTCAACAGAACCCTGTGACGAATATTAAAAACCCCTAAACTCGATTCATGCCACCAAAGAATGCCCTCTCCGCTCAACCTCCAGAGATAGCCCACCGGGTTTCGTTTCAATAAAGCTTCAGCCCTCAAACCCTCCGCCCGGCCGAGGCATTGGCCGATCAGTTACTAGTGAGCTCGTTTAGCTGCGACCACTCTCCTTGCCGATGCTACCTGAAGGTGAGTGCTCCGTGTCAATTGGTGCGAGCTACGCTCCTAAGCTTCGCAAGTTCACGGGAACTAAAAACTACTAACGTTATTTGACTTGAATTATGACTCTGCGCTGTGTGCCTTGGCCAAAGCTTAATACTGTAGTGGGTGGTTGAGTCTAAAACGTCCGCTTCCTTATGGTATTGATAGGCTGTGAAGAGAATGTAATGAGGCCTAAAAGAGAGAAGCTGTAAAGGCCATCCATCTATTGATTGAGGTCAGCTGAATCACCTGGCTGTTTCTTACAACGGCTCGGCGTTCCCGGCTTATTGCAAACTTTCGCCTTCGTTCAACGAATAGATACACGCAAAGCCCAAGACATCAAATGCCACCATCGTTATAATTACGCAGGCCTTAGAACTTTAAAGACCACTCACAGCCGGGCCTGAAACAAAACGCCGTAAGGTCGCAGTCTCTTCTCCATGGGAATATAGACTTGTCGCTGTCTTTTATCCCTACATGTCGCTTGTCCTTGATCAAAAGCGGGTGAGTGATCGACGTCGGATCGTCGATTCCCGAAGCCAATATGAGCCTTCAGCACCCACCAACCTCTCTGCCTCTCACCTCCCTTGCCATAGGCATAAGACATGCACGGGCCCACCCAGATTGTTGTTATTCGCAAATATGTATTATTTGTCCTTTGTAGTCTCCAAAGCTCCACGAGTGTGCATCTTCATATGCAAGGCTCGAGGTTGGCATTACGATCAACGTCCGTCCCTATATTGTCGGCGCAAATACTCAGCCAACCCATGCCGAGGACAGAGCACTTTTGACTGATGTCTTGACTCATCACCAACAGGTGTTGGCCGTTCTCGCACTTCAGCCGGTTGCTAGCATAGGAGCTAGCCTAGGGGTCTAATAGGAGTAAGAGCATGCCTATTATAGGCAGACCGTCGATCATGGACCAGCGGGATCTCGATGTTTGCCAGCATGACTTGCCTCAGCTTTAAGGTCTTCTGCTATAATTGACTTGGCAACCCAGCTTATAACCGATGCCACTTGAGTAGAAGAGTATGAGAAGTGGGTACTCAAGTAAGGGACTCAACTCGAACACAAGACATGTTGAATGTCGGTGTGCCTACATTGTTCTGCCTGCACCTTGCATAGGGAGGTAGCTACAATCCTTATTAGTGGATGGTCGGTTAGATCAAGTGAGGTTTTATTCAAAACTAACGCAGGGGAAGTCAATTGTAGTATGTGTGAGCTTAAGTTGAATGTATCTCAATTGCTTCCACCTGTTGTGTTATTTCCTCAACTTAGCCAGAAACCGTCGTTAGTAATTAAACGGACGGCTTAGCTATTTTATGATATGAACCCTGGTCCTTGACGTCCCGTTCTACCACAGACCTATGGCAGTCTTGGCTGTCTTTCAAACAACTTTTTGTAAACCATGGGGCTTCTTACCTTAATTCTGGACCTTGTCTTGGTTCTGAAGGTAGTTGGCGACCATGTCGGGAAGCGCGAATAATGATATGATACTCAAAGGTTGACGCAACCTGAGTTTGCATGGCTCCCAAGGCAATAGACCAGTGCAAAGGCAGATAAATTGACTAAAGCTTGGATGTTTCATGTGCCCAGGCCATGTTCTAATCTCAGCAAAAGCAGAAGTAGTGTTTCCTTGCATTGTGTTTTACACACGTAGAGCTATGCCCGGCCGTAGGGCATATAAATATAGTGCCTTACTGAATCGGTCCCTGTAGAGATCTGGATAAAAGCTGTTGCAAGGAAATCATGTGGCTGGCTGTTAATCTCAAGACCAGTTCCTTGCATTGCAGCACAATATACCTAGCGATGTTATTCGCGACTCAGATCCTCCTATTCGACTACCTGCCAGGAGAGAGCACACAAGATCACTTAAGTGGACGGTATTGAAATATTAGGCCTTTCGAAGTCACTGCTCACTCGGGTATTTGGTAAAATTTAGATGTCATTGATCATCTCATCAAGACGTACGACGGTTGCCAAAATATATTCTTGTAAGGTACCACCTCGCCATCTCTATATATAACAGGATGAATGAACCCGTTTAATTGTATCTAGAATTAAGAGAACCCCATTGTATTGCTAGCACCAATCTATTGACATTGAATTAATGATATTAGAAGATAGCTCGTAGCTGTACGGCTTTCTCACGAATTGCATCGGCAATACCCATGGACTCCAGAAGTAATATTGGCAGGTTTTCAAACAGATTATTGCTTGGCAGCTATGGAGGCCAAGATAGGATCTATGAGTTACAAAATCGTGATCTAATACTTAAAAATTTGAGCCTTGGTGACTTGATTTAGACCACAATACCTAAGCGTCAAGAGTGTTCCGAGTCACAAGATACATGCAGTAATAGTGTCAAGCTTTATATGCCTACTTACTATACTAGGCTTTTGGTACAGTGAGTAGAGTAGAACAATGAACTGTTAATGTGGAGGAGGTTGTTGCATGGCTGATCAGTAATAGATAGGAGGGAGGGAAGAAAGGTATTTAAAACAACTGAATCCTTCAGCTGCAAGCTCAATACTTAATCCATCTAGATATAAGACCTGCGAAGTTTTTGCTAGTTCCAGCGTTGCTGTAGAAGATCCTCTGGGTTCTAGTCTTGTGGCCTAGGGTTAGACATATACCATAGTGCAACCTTAGGTCATCTAAGGGGTTACACCCGACTGTTGGTTCAATTCCTAGTTGAAGAAGCTGGCCAAGCCCCAAGGCAAGAAAAGAATTAAAGCATATGATTGGTGATATAGCAGGCTGTCAGCCATAGCTTTGAAGGGTCTCAGCAAGCCTTTCAAGAAAGTCCTCTAGATGAAGCATTTGGCAGATCATGAGTATCAAAGAGAATATCAATCGCAAATGGAGAGTTTACCCGAGAAGCAGCGGGTTTCACCCCACGGGAAGATTGTCACCGAACGGGCTGATGCTGTCATACTTGCTATCTCCTGAGGCTTGGAGTAAAAGGCACTCGAGTATGTCACGCAGACCGCCTCTCGAAGAAATCTCAAAGAGGCTGAGCAGCCAGATGATGATCAAGTTATGGGATTCGGTGTTTGGGCAGTATGCGAGTGATAGAAAAATGTGGTGGAAGAACTATTGGAACGTTTTAGGACGAGTTGTTGAGGTCAAGGTCCAGAAGCCACGCGGTCTGGCAGCTAGATAACTCAAGACAGGTGTGTTTGTGACGAAAGATAAAAAGGAGGCTTTATAGTGATTACATAAAATTCAAATTCGATATTGGTTGTTTCCTGTGTATCCTGACTCTGAGTTTCTTTGTCAAGTAGTGACATAGTTCACTGCCCCATTGGTCGCAGCGGTTTATTGCTGACTAGTAATTCGTGACGCGATTAACAAATACACTTAGGTGTTTTAGTGTTTGCATTGAACCACGAATGGCTTAATGATATGAGTGTTCCTTAATCACTCTTTGTTTTCTTATCACGCCTATGTTGAGGCTATTCCTCTTAACCTTTTCTTGAAAGTTAAAAATACCTCCACTTGTTCCTATTAGTCCCCCCTCTGTTGGCGTGTCGCCTCCCCACTTTGAACCTGTCTACTCGGCCCCATCTTCTCGGATTCTGGACTCCAGACCCTCCTCCAGACTTCCCTTACCTTAACCCACGCGTCAACTTGGACCTTGAACAACGCAGGACAACAAAATTCTGCATATCGTTCGACGCCGATACACCCTACTGCTCAACCTCTATCTGCATCATTATACTCCCAAATCTTGGATCTCTCACTCTCTGTCGTGCATTATACCATGGCAGCGCCTGGCCTGATCGACCCGACAAAGACGGGCAATTATCCCGTCATCCTTGGCGATGCTCTCTTGAAAAATACATCCAACGAAATCTTTACTGGTATAAAGTGTATGTTGATCAGTCCTGGCGTTCAATGTTATCAGAAGACTTACATCTTCAAGACAATCACAAACCCGTACTCTCGTCAGACTCAGCCCCAAATTTGGCTCGCCTAAAACCCTCTGTCCCCGGCAAGACGACGTCCTACGACCTCTCCTACACCGATAAGGACGAGAAATATGCCTTCGCAGGGACACGAAATACAGCTGGCGGTCAATATGTCCTTTACTTCGACCCCAACCGTGAGGCCTTCATCCTCGATCTTGTCGACTCTACTTTCAACATGAACATCACCCGACTACCTGGCAACACCGATCCCGACAGTCTTCGTCGACAATATCCCCACATCGACAGCAGTTCAAATACTGCATCAAAAGGCAATACGAAAACCGAAAAGGGTACCGCAGACAAGCCCACTACTAAGGCACGCGCCAAACCATCCACACAGAAGAAAGAGGTTAAGCGTAAACCCGAGAAGAAGCAAGCTCCAAAGAATATCGCGCTTTCACTACCTGTGCCTCTACCCGCGCAGCCAGAGAAGCCAGCCGAGCCAAAGAAGCGCACACAGGCACCTGAAGAAGAGGAGGATGAGGATGAGGACGACGATGGCGGTCTTCTTGTGGAGTATCCAGGAGCCGACACAAGTGCAGCGCGCAGGACCGACTTCTCACCTGCTTTTCCTTCTGTACGCCGCTTTGATGAGTTTATGGATCAGCGTGAGTCAGAAGGCGATGACGCCGATGGCGAGGAAGATGATGACCCCGACTTCGAGTTTAAGCTGCCAAGCCCAGTTAACAACCGTGGCCCATATGAGACTGTACCTGATCCTATGGACGTAGACGGAGAAAAGGAAGGTGAGGAAGAAGAACTTGAGGTCGATCTGGCTAAGGAGCTTGAAGACGCGTTCGAGAACTTTGAGAATAGCCAACATGAGAGTCCTGATGGTGATGAGAGTGAGATTAGTGAGGAGGACTAGAGGAGCTTGGATCATTGGATTTTGATTATGTTCATACGCGACGTTCTTACGGGACAGTTCAGTATCTGCCCGAAACAACGATTATGTCGTTGACTTGGCGTTGGAAAAGGGCAGTTTTGAAGGGACGAATATTTGACGATACCACTAGCACTAACAGAAGGTCCATTACTTTTTTTTTTTTTTTTT
>JABCJY010001339.1:0-29267 GCA_013184415.1 Fusarium concolor
ACTTTTGGACCATAATTTTACTCTAGCACAGTGCTATCGGCTATCCGTACCCCCAGCTTGGCTTTATGTCCAGTCAACGCTCGTTAGTTGCTGACTTAGTTACTTTTACAGTTAGCTTCACCGTACAATCTGTTAGCCGTTACTATAGCTATACCTACTTACAACAAGTAACCTACAGTATTAAGTGCTGACCATGATGAATAGTGTCTAAGCGAAGGAAGATAACTTCGAACAATATACTGCATGTGGCCTAAGTGTCGCGGTGAAGTACTTAACAAAGTTTAAAGGTTAACCTCCTGTACTTTCTTTTAACCATCACTAACCATGCGGATGTGACACCATAAATGGAATCCCATTCAAATGAGATAAACGTTTTTACTTTTCGAGTCTTGTGTTTTGGTCTGTTATTTCACCAGAGTCTGTTCCAGCCAGTTATTTCATAATGCTTTTCCATCGCGATATCAATCTAGCCTTGTTGCACCTCAATTACACTCCAACCCAATTGTCTACAGGCCCTTCAGTCACACATATCCTGCAGGCTCAAAACAGGCAGCTCTTTTTCCACCCTTTCCAAAACTACAGCCAACTTCTGCTGAATGGTACAGAGATGCATGCTGCTACGCCTGCCGGTATACCACTCAGGCTCCGCGAAATTCTTTATCATATCCTTAGAACCTTCAATGCTAAGCCCGAAAAATGGTTTCGCTCTCCGCGGGCTTAACATATTATGTTTTTTTAGCTCCTTCCTTAAGCAACCCAAGAGCATGGATGAACACTCATAAGAACACTCCGACTGTTTCTCCAAATTATCATGAAGCGCGTAGAGCGCGGAGAAAATTTTAGCCAGAGTCTCCTGACGCGCTTTGTGAATCTTTTCTACATCTTAGATCAGCGATGGTCATATATGATAGCAACACCATCAGACCTACCAAGGATACGAGCTGGGATTGGAATTTCTTGTGCGTCGATCAACCTCCCACTATATAGTAATGCAAGTCGAGTCATACTTTGAAAGGTATCTGGTTGTGAGAAAACCCAAGATATGAGCATCCAGAGAATTGAATCTCGTCCATAAACCGTGGGAATCTCCGACTTCAGACTTTCAATCCACTTATCGATGTACAAGTCGATAATCTCGTGGCAGTCATAATAGTTCACAATGATAGCCACCTTTGCAAGCATCTGGAGGCTGAGAGACTTTGGCACGCTTCGGTGGTAGCCGTGGATGATGGTCAGTACGATATTGAAAGCTTCAGGATCCCAATCGCTGGCTGTTATTCGACGAAGGCCTGAATCGTCTGCTCTTCCCTCAATGAAAGGACCAATAAGCATGTTTTTGAAGAAAGATGAGGCTATTTCCAAGTGCTTGCTTGAGACTAGCATTTCAACCTGTACCTGGCCAGGGCCATCCCAGTCCTGCTCTTGAGGGCATGAGCTGTCGGTATTTGTTTCGGGCAAGGATCTTGGATACTCACCTAGTGTGCTATTCGACCCAGAGTGAGATGGGCCTGTGACCTGGGGCGTTATATGATCGATTTGAGCTGGAAGGGTTAAGTCTGAAGTGCCATTGGCAACCATTTCGACATTGAGCAAATAGTCATTCTCAATCTGATCCTCATCAATGTCACTTCTCGCTTCGAGCTTGCCATTAACTCCAGAAGGTTCTCGTGGCGCGCGCCGTTTCTTCCTGATCTTGGCGAGCTTCTTTCTGGAGATCCTTTCCCCAATCCAGATTGTTTCCATCTCCCAGTTGAAGGGCTGGTCTCCGCATGTACTAAGAATGAGCTCCGTATCTCCATTTGTGTCAAATACGTAGGTCGATGGCTTTTTGCTGGGGTGTGTTTTCTGAGGGCCTTCTTGAGTGAGAGTAGGCTCAGAACCCGAGGCATAATGAACCATTTTCTCTGCCTTTAATCTTTAGCCTTTCTCTTCCTCAAGGTAATAAGAAATACCAACCTATGTGGAATCAATGAAGCCGGGGTTCGGTCAGTCTTTCCACCAATATCTCTGTTGAGGATCTGGAAAGGAGAATGCAGATTTAAGTGTTGGCTCTGTTTCAACGGGGCGAGTCGCCTGTTTTAAATCATGGTTGATATCGGGCTGCGTCATGGCCGGCCTGCAGGAGGCCGACCAGCTTTTGCAAACCCCGCCTCTTCTCGAGCCAACCACATATTGCTTATTCAACATGCACCTGTTGGTTGTTCACATTCGCAGATGAAAAGAGAAATCATTGCATATTCTCCGACCAACAAAGACGGGAAGAAACGAGGATGAGGCCTATCTCAGACCCACCTATAGAATCCAACGCACTCTGTCTTCTGAGTCGATTGGGTATCTGTTCTGCATATATGTTCTCTGCATTGATGCCTAATATCTACTCTAATTAAGCTTCGAGTCACTATACAGCTTTTCTAATGGCGCCACAACGCACTGATAGAACTCCGCCCTGAAGTCCTTCTTTGTAAAGTCTGGCGGAGAATGGAATCCACAACGCAGACATCGATCAACAACTGCATTCCACTCAGGAGCATTATTAAGTGTTACTGCCTTCGACAACCGCTCAGCGGTATTAAAATCAGTCAACTCCTCGGTAATTCTGTGGTCGTCAACTTCCTCTTGCGCCTCCAGCGTTGCTACCGTAGAAAGTTCTACCAACGTAGCTTGAGGTAATTCCTTCCAGTCTGTCCAGGTTCATACTCTTCGTTAAGATGACCAGTATTAACGACAGCTATTTCCGGTGTTCAGGCGCCTTCAGCCACCTAGTCGAGGTTCTGAAGAACCCTCCTCGTGATAATAGTTTCCAAACCCCAAAGAATGGCGTCTTCAATGAACATGCACGGTTTAATGTATGGGCTGGAAGTGTCGGGGCGAAACATCCGCCTCACAAGCGAATTTCCCTTGACTATCGCCTTAGAGATTCGAACTTTTATACTGTCCGCGTCGTAGATATGCTGCAGCGCCTGGAGAACACGCTCAATACTGGTAACGTCCAGCATGCCATTTTCCAAGAACAGACAATTGACCAGCGATAGCTACCCAGTTCATAAATGACGAGCGTCCATTATCTAAAAATGTTCAGCCCAATTTTGATCGTCAACAAGACACTGGCTCAGACCAATCATCGATAGCTTCATTAACGGAAAGCTCTAGTTCTGACGAAGCCGATATGCTGACTCCTGAGCGGCAAATCTCGGCATTATATGAATCGATCCAAAACTCAGTAAGGCATCTGTATTCACTGGCGATGGTGATGAGACAGCCAGTAGCAACAGACAGGCTGTCAAGAGCTTCCAAGATACCAGTGGATCATTTTGTTTCATTCGACCAACGACACATTGAAGAGTGTTTCCCAGATGCCTCTCCAGTATTGAAGAAACGTCTAGGATACGCTATTACTCGCCGTCGTCAATTGCTCATCTACAATGAGCAACATTACCGCAAATCATCAGAGTCTCAGCTACCAGAAGGACAAATAACAACGGATAGTCTAGCTCAACAGGATCCGCAAAACAAATTCGCCGGATTGGCCTCTCAATGCCCTCCAGCCAACCCAGGACGCGAGGAGGCTCTGGTTGAAAACACACCATACCATCCCCCGAGTATCTCACATGGAAGCATTTTGCAAAGTACTGAAGCAACCAAATTTCTTCCTCCGAGTGATATGAAAGAGGAACCAAGTGCTCAGTCGGAAAATGGAACCATTTCCACCTTTGGATTTACGGGCACCAATGGCGAAAATCTTCGAATTCCGCCCCGTCCGCAAGACGATGATGGAGAGCCACTCGAACAGTTCCTCTGTCCTTTATGCTACCATCTGATTGAAGTGAAAACTACGACAGCCTGGACGTTCGTAAACGCTTTTAGAAGGTCTGTCAGGTTTACTAATGCATTCCAGGAGACACGTTTTCCGCGATCTTCAAGCGTATGTATGCACTTTCGATAACTGTGAGGCACCCAATACGTTGTTTGAGACTCGACAAGACTGGCTACGACACGAGTTGGAGAATCATCGACGGGAATGGTACTGCAATGATTCCAAGCACACTGTTTGCAGCACAGAGAGCGAATTTGTTGCTCATATGAAAATTGTTCATAAGCTACAGCTTTCAGAACCCCAGCTTCTTTCGCTGGCCAAGTTATGTGAACGGCCCTCTTCATCTGATACCGTCATTTGTTCTTTATGCACCGATGGCTACCACAATCTTGAGGATGGATTTAAGCATTCCAAAGATTCATCAATTCTGAGACAAGCTGTTGATTGGATCTTGCCAGTATCTCCAGAGAGAGGTAAGAAGCCAAGATACGAGACCAGACGGCTAAGTGGGTAATCAAACTAAGTTATTGCAGAGAAGTCAGATATTTCCAAGTTACCTAGAGGGGAGTTCAATGAAGCTATGGACGAGCTTACCTTTAAAAGAGTGGCTCTATGGGTTGTATCGTTACCGACCGGATACGAAACCCCGAACTATCCAAGCCTAGATACCTTCGAAGAACCACCCCGGACCCATCTTGTCATGCCCCAAATATTACCTTGCATAGTGCTCTCTAGCGAGTTGAAGCGACACATCGGCCAACATCTAGAACGCTTGGCTCTGTTTGCTATCAATAGATCCAAATTAATACCGGATGATGGAATGTCAGTTCATACTAATGACGCGGTTACTAGATCTGACTCCAGTTTTGAATCGTTAAATTCCGTTGTTAGGGCCTTCAAAAGCCTGCCTGACAACCAATTCATGCACAAGATGGAAGCAGCTATGAGAGGCTGTGTTGCACTTATGACCAAAGAATCAGCACAATTGGTGCATCTCGAGGCAAAGACTGCTAGAGGACAAGAACTTACTAAGGAGGAAACAGAGCAATCGAGCCGTCTTATTGCTATCTTGGACGAGCTAATCGAGGAGTTTCAAGGTCTGAAAACACAATTAGAAGTGATTACAGGATGAACTTAATCGATATTGGATGCTCAACCCAAGATTGCTACTAAGGAAAAAAGAAAGGGGGAGCAATGAAGGGTAGGGATGCCGATGTCAGTGATATAGCCGATAAAGAAGCATAAAGTGTAATGGAAGCAGATATTGACTAAACACTCGAGGAGGCTGTTTCGGAAACAAACCCTTTCACAGAGACTGAACACCCGCCTGGGCAGAGGCCTCCAGATCTCAGCCACCTTATTCAAGAGACCCTTGTCGAAGGTGAATTTGACGTATGATCATTCCAGTTTCACCCGAGGGAAGGCTGGAGCGCATTGTGACTGAACAGTCGATACTTTGGGCCTTTTGTGAGAATGGTCAGGTTCCCAGTGAACTTACAGACAGACTTCTGAGAGAAACAATCACTTTTATCCTGGATGATAGCAAAAAGCTGTTGGCCATCTCAATGATGTGTGGCTTCTAAGGCAACACATTAGATCAATTAATATCCTTGTTCAGAGAGAATGGCCTCTCCAACAGCAAGTTAACTATTGAGGCATCTGCTTGGCGGAACATGCTCGAGCCTGATCGCTTCAACGAAAAGGGTACTCGAGATAGAGATACCAATAAGGCAACGACAAATATTGGGATGACCGTTCTGTCAATAAGATCTGCGTCATTCAACAGGAGAGGTTTTGTGCCACTGTCTTCTCAGCCGAGCAATGGATCTACAATATCCCCAAGAATGTCCCCTTGCCATTTTATGAGAAGATCGATGATCCTGAGGAGAAGTGACGAGTTGGAAAAGTCGTAAAATATAAAATCCACGAATCTCACCTTGAAAGAATAGCTTGGTAAGTTGAATGCATATCAATTTTACTGAAAGAAACTCAGGAACCATGCTTAGGAGATGCCCAAGGCCAAATACCTTGTTATCAGACGAGTTGAGAGTCTGACTGCCCGTCATTGGTTGAAGACAGAAGTTGACATCCCGATGAGAACAAAGTCGCTTAACCAGAAATACATCAGTAATTTTACCAGGGCTTTCAGCATCGGCGCAGACGCAAATTATCTCATGTTCGAATTGGCAAATAGCGGAAATCTGAGAGATTTGTGGAAGAACTTCCCTCGACGCAAGCTGACGGGAGGCTTGGTGAGGTCTGCAATTGAGCAGCTTGGTGGACTCACATATGCTCTTTCAGAAGCTCACTCTCTAAGAGTCCATGGTAAAGCCTTTACTCATGGCAACCTGAAGCCAGAAAACATACTCTGGTTCAATGATAAAGGCGGCATACAAGGTAAAATAGGTACTCTCAAGATTTGCGACTGGATCTTCAAACCGCACTACACCTATGTTGCTGACCTTAGCACAAGTGTAAGAGCAATAAGATTCAGCGGTCAGCGGTATACTCCACCCGAAGAATCAATCTCAGACTCACCGGAGATAAGACCCAAGACACCATCTCAGCAAGGCGACGTATGGGCTATGGGATGCATAGCTCTAGAGTTTTTGGTTTGGCTTATGTACGGCCCTTCCCAGTTAGACAGATTTCACAAAAGCACCTTGGCCCGACTCGATAAAGGGTGGCCTTTTGGCAAGCCGACTACCAGAGATACGCCGCATTAGCTCTCGTTGTCGTGAAGTGGATTGAGCACATGGCCAAGGACCCTGCGTGCGCGGTACGATATACCGCGAGATTATTACCGATTTATACATCAATCAAGATAGGCCACTGAAGGATGTACGCGACATTATGAAGACACAATACAACTTCGATGCATCATTCAAGTCTTATAGCCCTCGCTTTCATTTCTGGGCACTTGGCAAGAACAGACCTGAGGAGCAAGCTTTTCGGCGAGTCGGGCGATCTGTAACTCGGGCAGAGGCAAGGGAAGTCTCAGAGTATATGGACCGCATCTTGCATGCTAGCACACGCGACAAATACTGGCTTCCAAGCGTTCCCCTCCCGCCTCCGCTTCAAGATGTGAGGCCTGATCGCCTTCATCCAACGGTTCGTGAGGACTCAGTCCCTAGTGCGAGATATACCAACAGAAGATTGGGGTATTGCAACAGTGTCGGCGAGAGCTACCTCGCTTTCTTAGGCGAAGAGAGTTGGAGCGCAAGCCGCCCAACAGACTCTTCCCGTCCTAACATCAGCCAAGAAGAGAGAGCGCCAAATCCATCCGAAGAAGGAGCTATCAAAAGCCATAGGGTTTCTAGAGATCAAGCGAGGATGGTGAATAGTCTGCGAAGCTTTGCAGTGTATACAACGAATTGAAGAACTTTTCATGGATGAAGCGATCCAATCGACTGAACGCGGCAAGCACCTGCGTCATTAATTTTACAACTAAGTAGCCGAGGTGGATTTGAACAGATTATGATAATTCAGGAAGGGTTTTCTGGGAAAATGTTTGGAGGCCATCGCGTGTCAAATAATTTCAGCGCGTATCGTTAGAATCACGTGCCGATAAGATCAGTTCCCAGCACGGTTCCTCCACTCACGCTAAAAACAATGACAGGAAACGGCTGAGCCTTACACAACGCTATGTCACCTTCTTATTTATGCTCAGCAGCTGATCATACTTTTAGAGTTTGTCTTTGGGATTTTCGTATTTATTAAATATCAGTCGGTATTGTATTGCTAACGATACTCTCGACCTTCGAGGACATGTTAAATTGAATCGTGTAGGGTAGTGCGCCTCCATCCTTTTGGCACTCAACCAATAACGACCTAGGAAAAAGATCTTAAATGCTGAAATAAGTGGCGGGCGATCTATCCTCCGATCAGTAAGCCACGAAACGGATAAATAGCTCAAAGCGGATGATTATACCGCCGACTCTTGCGTTATGCATCTCATACACAGTCAGCCTAGCAGAGCCTAGCAGAAAACGTATGATGACCCGATATGACTGAGTTTGTTTGTCCAATAGTCCGAAACGTGGCTGACATCTTATCGATAGTAGAAGGATCTGGACCCTTGGCATAAGATAAACATAACGCATAGCGATAATGAGTTCGATAGTTTGATCGAATCGAGCATATTCAGCTCACCTTTGCTGCGCTTGGCATAACGCGAACAGTGAGATACGTAGCATTGATGAAAGACTAACTGCGACAGGAAGGCTTTTCGGCGCAAAATAAGTCTCGTTTTGCATAGTGGCGTCAGATTACCCATCAACAAATGCATCAATTCCAATCACCGGAATGTTTAACTCTTGGCGAGTAAGATCACTCAGCCCAGAGCCGCAAATGCAACCGTAACAGTAAAAACGCTGCGCACATACAAGACTATTCCCAAAAGGGGGAGCTGTTCATAAGCGAGATGTCAGCTCAAGTCCACCCTCTTCGGAGCCCCGCGGACCCCTTGAATAGTGGATATCGACGCCACAAAATATCCAATTACACACGCCGACTCCGTTGGGGCGGACAGATTGATACGACGTTGGAGGGGGAGACAAGAGCTGGGGGGAGAATCCGACCGAGTGTCAGTTGTAGTATTACCCGCGGGGACCCGTGTTGGGGTACGGATATTCGCGTCTGATAAATGTATGTAAAAAAAAGGGTCGGCCCTTGCTCCGTTTGACTTTGTCGTTCTTTTGCTCTGGAAGTCCGCGGCTTCGATCCAGATACTGGGCTGATCGTCTGACTCTGCTGAGAAAAGCTTGAATCACATTGCAAAACTCCACTGAAACCTCCGCTTATGTTATGAATTGTTAATTGGCCTTATAAGATCATTGTGCATCGGGATACTTGATCCACTCGCCTCAAGTCATCGCCAACCCGTCTAATCGCCACCATGACAGACACGAAAGAGGCATTGTCCTCTCACGACAGACACGAGGACATTGGCACAGCATCAACGGCCGCCAGCATTGAAGATGGCCCAGCAGATGAACATACCGAAAAGCCCAGAACGGACACCAATAAAGAGATCGGTGATCTCGCGCGACAGCTCTCACGGGTCTCGACAACAGCTGGCGCAGAACTAAATGCCTTCTCACCAACACCAGGCACGAAACTCGATCCCAATTCACCTAACTTTGATCCTCGAGCATGGGTAAAAGCTTTTGTCAAGCTCGTCGAGCAAGAAGATGGATCAGCGCCGACGAGGAGTCTTGGTGTTGCGTTTAAGAACTTGAATGTTTTTGGTTGGGGCAGTGGAGCAGAACATCAGAAGACGTTTGTGGATTATCCCATGGATGCAGTGTCGTATCTTTTTGGACTCTTTGGAGGCAGCAAGAAGAGACGTGTTGATATTCTGAGAAACTTTGAGGGTGTTGTTGAGCAGGGAGAATTACTTCTTGTGCTTGGTCCTCCTGGATCGGGTTGTTCTACGCTGCTGAAGACGATTGCGGGAGAGACAGCTGGTTTGGAGGTAGGAGCTGATTCCTACATGAACTTCCGAGGTATGTCACTCCCACTTCTCCAAAGAACTATTTAACATTGCTAGGTATCGACGAGAGTCACATGCGTTCTTCCTTCAGAGGAGATGTCCTCTACAACGCAGAGATAGACTGCCATCTCGCCCATCTCACCGTCGGCGAAACCCTCTCCTTCGCCTCAAGCGCCCACTCCCTCCGCCACGTCCCAGGCGGTGTATCCCGCTCCCAAGCCGACACAATGATGCGCGATGTCATGATGGCCATCTTTGGTATAACTCACACCGTCGATACCCGCGTCGGCGATGATTTTGTCCGCGGTGTAAGCGGCGGCGAGAGAAAGCGTGTTAGTATTGCGGAAGCTGCACTCACAGGTGCTAAGCTTCAGTGCTGGGATAACACTACGCGCGGACTGGACAGTGGAAATGCGATTAATTTCTGCCGGAATTTAAGACTTCAGGCTGATCTTGTCGGGGTTGCTGCTGCAGTGGCTATTTACCAGGCTCCGCAGTCAGCTTACGAGGTAAGCTTAGAATCGATCCGTCTCACTAAGACGGCATCCCGATCCGGGGATAAGAATCTAACGGTGTTTAGTTGTTTGATCGTGTGACGGTTTTGTATGAAGGTCACCAGATTTTCTTCGGACGAATTGGCGAAGCCAAGCAGTACTTTGAGAACCTCGGCTTTGAATGTAAGTCATCAATTGTCCTTGATGATATGACATGCTGACATAACAGGCCCTGATCGTCAAACAACACCCGACTTCTTGACGTCTATGACAAGTCCCCAAGAACGTCGCGTAAAACTCGGCTTCGAAAACTCCGCCCCACGAACCCCCCAAGAATTCTCCGAGCGATGGCTCGCCAGCGCCCATCGCAAGCAACTCGCCCGCGAACTATCTGAGTATGAGCAAAATCACCCCAAGTCAGAGCGACTGGCAGAGTACAAGCACTCTCGTCGAGAAGAGCAGTTTAAGAATCAGCGGGCTAAGAGCCCCTATACGATTTCGTATCTTGCGCAGGTCAAGTTGACGCTCTGGAGGGGTTGGAGAAGATTACTGGCTGATCCGGGATTTACGATTGCGAGTTTGATTTTCAATCTTATTATGGCGCTTGTGCTGGGGAGTATGTTTTTTAATCTTCCGGATGATAGTTCGAGTTTTTATTATCGGGGTGGATTGATCTTTTTTGCGTTGTTGTTTAATGCCTTTGCGAGTCAGCTTGAGGTAAGTACACCAAACATGGTATATGCAGGGTACTAACGTGGAATAGGTTTTGACGGTGTATGCCGAACGTCCTGTTGTTGAAAAACACAACAGATATGCCTTTTATCATCAATCCGCTCAGGCCATTGCAAGCTACATCATTGATCTTCCCTACAAGACCGTCAACATGATCATCTTCAACTTACTTATCTACTTCATGGCACATCTCCGACGCGAACCCGGCAACTTCTTCTTTTTCTGTCTCACATCGTACCTCACCACGCTGGTCATGTCATGTATCTACCGAACTCTCGCATGCGTCACCCGTACAACGCATCAAGCCATGGTTCCCGTTTCGATTCTGAGTCTTGGACTTATGATTTACACCGGATTTACCATGCCTACGGATTACATGCTTGGATGGTCACGGTGGATGAACTACATTAATCCCCTGGCTTATGCATTTGAAGCGTTGATGGCGAACGAGTTTCATAACAGGGACTTTGCTTGTGCAAGCATGGTTCCTAGAGGTCCTGGCTATGAGAATCTTCCTTCCAATTCAACGATTTGCTCTGTTGTTGGTGCTGAGCCTGGGTCTTCTATCGTCAATGGTGATAGGTACATCAACTTGTCATACAAGTACTACAACGCACACAAGTGGCGGTATGTCACCTCCCCCTCTTCCAATGACCTCTACTAACTTCACACAGCAACGTTGGCATTCTCCTGGGTTTCCTCGCCGGCTTCCTCGTTTTCTACATATTTGCCGCTGAGCATGCCAAGCCTCCTAGGAGCAAGGGTGAGATCCTCGTGTTTCGTAAGGGACCTATGCCTACAAGCATGGAGAAGTCTGAGGATACAGATGTTGAAGCCCAGCCAACTGATCGACCCGTCGTTGCTGAGAAGGGAACCGAGCGTCCTGTCAGTGGGCTTACTGCTGGTGCCTCTGTGTTTCACTGGGAAGATCTTTGCTATGATATCCAGATCAAAGGTAAGGATCGACGGTTGTTGGATAATGTTGATGGTTGGGTGAAGCCTGGTCTTTCAACTGCTTTGATGGTATGTTTCCCCTTTTGTCTACTTTAACTGCAGTCTTACTAACTGTTTAGGGCGTATCTGGTGCTGGCAAAACAACCCTCCTCGATGTCCTAGCCACCCGCGTAACAATGGGTATCGTCAGCGGAAACACCCACATCGACGGCCTCTCCACCGACTCCTCCTTCCAACACCGCGTCGGCTACGTCCAACAACAAGACCTACACCTCAACACAATGACCGTCCGCGAAGCCCTCGAGTTCTCCGCCCTCCTCCGCCAATCCGCCGAAATTTCTCGCAAAGACAAGCTTAACTACGTGGAGCACGTCATAGACATGCTAGATATGCAAGAGTTCTCGGACGCTGTTATCGGAGTGCCTGGTGAGGGGTTGAATGTTGAGCAGAGGAAGAGATTGACCATTGGGGTTGAACTTGCTGCACGGCCTCAGTTGTTGGTGTTTTTGGATGAACCGACGAGTGGATTGGATAGTCAGACGAGTTGGGCGGTTTGCGATCTTATTGAGAAACTTACTGGCAGTGGACAGGCGGTTTTGTGTACGATTCATCAGCCGTCTGCGATGTTGTTTCAGCGATTTGATCGACTGCTCTTGCTTGCGCCTGGAGGAAAGACCGTTTATTTTGGAGGTATGCTTCTCTCTAACACTCAACATTGACGAGCTTAGCCAACGGTTTTAGATCTCGGAGAACAGTCTCAGAATCTTCTCAAGTACTTCGAACGCAACGGCGCTCCTCCCTGTCCCCAAGACGCGAACCCGGCTGAGTACATGCTCGAAATCATCCAGCCCTCCAACGACGAAGACGTCGAGGATATCGACTGGCATCAGATCTGGCGAAGCTCTCCTGAATTCCAGGACGTCAAGAAGGAACTTCAGCGACTCAATTCTCTTCCAACTACTCGACCAGCTGGTGCCAATGCTTTGGAAAATGGTGATGCATCGCAGCATCAGGAATTCGTCGCTTCGTTCTGGACGCAGTTCCGCGAAGTTTTGATTCGTACTTGGAAGCACTTTTGGAGATCGCCTACGTATATCTGGTCCAAGACTGTTTTGATCATTCTATCGGTATGTTGTTTCCAACTGCGGTTGAACCATTGGCTCACCATGATGCAGTCTCTTTATATCGGCTTTACTTTCGAGGCAAAGAACACCATTCAAGGATTGCAGAACCAGCTTTACGCCATTTTCATGTACATGGTTCTCTTCCAGAGCATTAGCGATCAGATCATGCCCATGTTTGTACCTCAGCGCGCTTTGTATGAAGTCCGTGAGAGACCATCCAAGATCTATCGCTGGAACAGTAAGCCCTCGAGTGTCCCCCTCAAATACATATCTAACAGGCTGCAGCGTACATTCTGTCCAACATCCTTGTCGAAGCGGCTTGGAATACCTTCATGGCCGCCATCATCTACTTCTGCTGGTACTATCCCGTCGGCTTCGTTCAGAACACTACGCATGACGATCAGGCTATTAGAGGTTTCCTGGTCTTCCTGTATCTCTGGATGTTCATGCTTTTCACGAGTACCTTTTCCCATTTTGCTATTGTCTGCATTGGTACAGCTGAGGAAGCTGGTGTCCTTGCGACTCTTCTCTGGATGCTTTGCATTGCCTTCTGCGGGTAAGTCACTCTCTTCTCAACCACTTCCACATACTGACTCTGTACAGCGTTGGTGTCACTTACAACGACATTCCTACCTTCTGGACCTTTATGTACCGCGTCTCACCCGCAACATACATCGTAGGTGGCATCATGTCCACCGCAGTATGGGGCTCCCAAGTCTCATGTGCAGACAATGAAGTTCTCCAGATGCTTGTCCCTGGAAACATGACGTGCAACGACTTTATGGGACCTTTCATAGATGCAGCCGGTGGTTATCTTCTTGACAAGTCATCCACTGATGTTTGCAAATATTGCTCCCTTGCTTCGACGGAGGAGTTCTTGCATCGGTTTAACATTGACTATGATGATCGCTGGTGGCATTTCGGTCTGTTGTGGGTATATGTTATTGTAAACACTGCTGGCGCGCTTGGTCTGTACTGGCTGTTCAGAGTTCCAAGGGGTAGTGGTGTCAAGAGGGCTTGAGTTGAGTAGCCTGAGTGTAGAGTTCGTTTCACGGTGGCGTATTCTCATGGACTTGAATAGCAGATCATTATATTATATAGACTTTTAACTAGATTCCAACTACTTGACTCAAAGAGCAATGATGGCATATAATATGGACAAGGTATAATTATCCAAGAAGCGAAGATATCCAACTAGCCTACCCCTTGATAGCACTGCCGACGATGTTCGCGCAGTTACTCTTATCCCAGCACGCATGCTTCATATCCTCAATGAAGACGGCAGGAAGGTTGAAGTAGCAAGTTGGAATCATGCCCCACTCCATCTTGTCCAGATCAATGCTGTCAATACCGCTAAGAGCACAGTCAAGGACAGCACGGTAGTACTGCTCTCGGTTGCCAAGACCATAGCTGACCATTTTCTCATAGATGGCATCATCGACTTCATCCCACAGCATGCCGTTCTTGCGCATCAGATGGAAGCAGTACTCCTCGCCGTCCTTCAAAGCCATCCACTGACGTCCAGGTGCGTATCCACACGCCTCTCGGTCCCCGTAACGCTTATCAGCAGCGAGGTGCAGATTACCAGACTTCATAACGTTGTTGGCAATCTTGGGTCGGATGTTCCTGGTAATAGAGTCGATCCACTCCCCAATAATCGGGGTATCGTCGTTGAGGAGAAACCATCCGCCGTCGAAGAACTTAGTGATCTTGGACTTGTGCCAGGTATCGTCCTGGTTACCGGGAAGGAGGTCATAGTGCGCTGGGTCCTTGGGAACTCCCATGGCGGCAGCAAGCATGAAATCCAGCTGTTCAGAGGTGGTCTTGAAGATCTGAGCGAGACCGGCTGAGATGCTGCCTTGGTCGATCTTCTCCTTGTCATCGGCGATGACACCAAAGGCGGCGTTCAGGGCACCAAAACCCATAGAGAACACAGGCTATCGAGATTAATTAGTCACTGCAAAATATTGCAACAGGGAGTCAAGAACGTACACTCGTAGAAAGACCACCGAGAGCAGCGCCAAGAGAAGTAGCAGCAGACATCCACTTGGCGATATCAGCAGTATTACTCTCGTCACCCCCAAAGTCGGTCGCCATCTTACCAATTTCAAGATTGGCGATCAGGGTTGTATCAATGAGCTTAGCCTTGATGGCCTTGAACTTGGAGTGAGCGCCCTTGGCAGCCTGGAAGATCCAGTACGAGTTCTTTCCAAGGACAGGCACGCCGCCGAACAGTTTGCCGCCCCACTGATCAAACTGCGCATCGCATTTCATGCCGTTCATGGGGTCACAAGAATTGGCGACATTAGAGCAGCCAACGGCGCCACTTTTACCGACTGTGCCGTTAGTGACTCCATCTTCGAGGTTCTTGAGCCAATTGTTCTCATGTTCTATAAGGGTGTCAGTTGAACTGTTTATGTTATGGTTGCTGAGGTTCAAACGTACCCCACTGCGTGAGAAGGAAAAGGTCGAGCTCGTCACCAGCACGAGTTTGGTCCCAAAGGGCGTTAACTCCCTCGGGAGTGTTAAGGTCCCAATGTCTGCAAAGAGTGTCCTTGTTCTCCCAGGGCTCGGGAGCTTTAGCCTCGACTGGAGGGGCGGGAGCTTGAGTCTCGACAACTGGTGCCTCAACAGCTGGGACCTCGGCAGTTGGAGCCTCAGCAGCCATGGTCTCGACATTAGCTGGGACTTCCACAACCGGGGTCTCAACAGCGGGAGCCTCGTCTTGTCTCCTCGGGAGCGCTGCGGCGCTAGCAGTGGCTGCAAGAGCCAGAAGTGTAGTATACTTCATAGTAAAGAAGACTAAAGAGCGACGAAGTTGGATGAACAAATGAATAAATGTATGTAAAAGAATGTCAACGAGAGTGAGTGTGAGTGAATGAGAGCAGTTAGTTGGGCTCAGGCATATACATTTATATCAGGATGAGGATGATAGCACAGCCTAGAATGACAAGGACCTGAAATTATGAGTGAATCCTACAATGGACACTGCTCAAGGAACTTTCCTACTGTTACGCGATCTTTCTGGGGAAGGCTAGCCTCTCCACTCAATTTAATTACCTGGAGATTCTTGGCTTGGGGCGATCGGTTTGATAAGCGCCTAGATAAGAGTCGCAACAAGGAATATTCTCTCCAATTCTTAAATCAGCCGCCGAGCTGAGGCCATTTAGACAACATAGCAGAGCTGGAGGATATCTTTAATCATGAAGCATCCCATGATGGACTTTTGTAGGAAGTAAATAGATACATACATAGAAAAACATGGCACTTGGAAATTGGAGTCAACTGGGGACAAACGTACTGGTATTTTGTGAATTAATGTAGCTAGACATTATTAGCCTAATGAAAGATTGGCAGATGGCCAAAAACTACTGGAATCCCTAGTCGTCACAGCAAAGACAGCCCAAATGAATCCCATTTTGGTTGTGTGATCAAATTAAACGCGTATGCCGATCATCAGATGAAAATGAGATCAAAAGCAGAGCTGAGCGGAGTGAAGTGGTATTCACATAAATTAATTTCCCTAACATTTGCGGCGCAGAAACTGCCTACGGAGTACTCCGTGCGAAAGTCATAATTATCAGCCCTATACTGACTTTTGAAACACCCGCCCGAATGGTTCAGGCACAAAACACATGACTAATGTTAAAAGAGGACTATGCGGTTAGATTAGATCAGTGTAACCTAAAACGTGGCGCACGCTCCGACCCGTGCCCTGTAAGTAATGGATCAAGGCCTCGTGGAACATGTCACCCATGGTTAGTGCATGATGAAGCTTAATTTCAAGGTTACGATGTGGATCTAGCGTAATTTATTCGATTGGTCAAGAACAGGCACTGTCACGGCTATCGCATATTGACCTATCAGCATGCTTGGTGTAGAGACGAAACTGAATCCTTCTCGTAACGGTATGATTCTTTCCGCACAGCCTAGTTGAATTGACAATGACCGATATATTTCGGAGTTACATTGAATATCCTGATACTTTAAGCGCGTCCCCAGCACTTTGGCATTTATCCCGACAATCCCTACTCCTTGGACGGAGCATCGGGAAGACCCAACTTATACGAAAGCAAAACCTCCATGTCCTGCTTCTTGAGATACTCCTCCCAACTATCCGTCTTGACAGGCTTCTTCAGCTGCTCGGGTGTGATAACTCCGTCAACTCCCTCACAGTACCAATGCTCGTCCAGATAAGCAGGCCCGTCGAGAATTTCATAGGGCAGACCGGTCTTTTGATGCATCTCATCCTCTGTCATTGACTGGAAGGTCGCTTTCTTGCCAGTAACCTTCATCCAGGCATCCATGATCTCGAGGATGGTCAAGTCACTGTTGTAAGCGAGAAGCTTTGTTCTAGCAGGTTCATCCTCGACAAGAGCTCGGACGAAAGATCCAGCAGAGCCTTCAATGTCGAGAATGGGCATTCGAAGGTTTTCAGATGCAGGGACTGTGAGGACATACTCGCCAGTCTCGGCGTCTTTCTTGGGATACAAAAATGCATTCGTAGCATATGCAGCCATGTAGATATACGATGTCTTCTTAGCAAGCTCAGGCATGTCATTCTCAATAAACTTGACTGCCATGGCCTTCGTCTCAAAATGATGGCAATTAGAGTGTTTCCCCTTTGAAACCTCTTTCATGGGCCCAAGGGCAGAGTAGATGTACTTCTCCAGGGTAGGTGTTTTGGAAGCAGCAATAGCAGCATTCTTGACATGTAGAGCCTCGGTGTCGTAGCCAATCTGTTGACTGGTCGCGTTGTCTTTACCCTCAGCCAGTGCGGCTGTGTATGGTGCCCAGAAATCGGTGTTGACAAAGATTGCATGGGCGCCTTCGAACGCCTTGACGAGAGATTCGGCGTCGGCTAGGTCGGCTTCAACGATCTCGGCTCCGAGAGCTTGGAGAGCTTGGGCTTTAGAGGAGGTTGAGCGGCGAGTAATAGCTCGGACGTGCCAGTTTGGAAGGCCGGCAAAGGCTTTGACGACAGAACCGCCCTGGGTTCCTGTAGCGCCAACAACTGCGATGGTTTTGGTGGACATGATGAAATGAACTTGGGGTAGAATTAGTATTAAATGGTTGAGAGTTGGCACTTGAATTGATATGATCTTAATGATGAAAAAAAGATTCGAAGTGTATCCTTAAGCGCTTCATATACTAATCTACAATTCGGCTTTAATACTTAACTTTTTCCTTTTCTCCATTTGTTATTAATGGTCTGTCATGTTGGTGATAACCTCATTTGCTGAATGGATCCAGAACAGTAAGCCACCGGATTCGGCATTGATCGACATTGATGGCTTACTGTCATGGTCGCTGCTGATTGGTTCAAAAACCGTAAGCCAGTTTCGCCCCACGGATTTCGGACTTAACGTCAGGAGAAGTCAGATTTCAACATCTCGCAGGCTTCGATGAGAGATTTACCGACTATTCCTGCTCTCCTAATTCACCGCTAGGCCATGCAAGACATATACAGAGATGCTGCGGCCAACCAGGCCGCCGTTACTTCTCAAAAGCGCACAAGGACAGGTCGCAGGGATGACGATGACGCCCCACCAGCCAAACGTCGCGTTCTGACTACGGCGCGAAGGGAACAGAATCGCCTGGCGCAGAAAGCATATCGTATGTCGTCTGCCCGTATTGGCGATATGACGCTGATACAGATTTCTTAGGGGAACGACAGAAACAGGAGCGGATACGATTGAAGCAAGAAAAAGCTCAAGCAACCCGCGGACAGCGGCTCAGGCCACTGTTGAAGCGTGATGATGCTTCATCGAATGACAGTCCGGAGTCTACGGACTACCGAGATACAAGTCAGAAGGCACAACAGACAGGTGATGAACTACCACAAAGTTTACAAGAGGGAGTCGAGAACATAGACCGATTCACCGATACCGACTCCCCATCTTATAATGGCTCAGAAGGGAACCCGGAATCGAATTTCCCAGATCTTTATCTCAACATGCTTCAGTTCACACCGACAGTTCTATTCACATCTGTTCTCACAAACGCCTTGTCCCTTGGCTTCGATCTCTCTAAAATCGCGGATTGCGGCGCCGAGCATATCTCCCCATTTTACCAACCCAACCTCTCAAATACCCTCGACCATTCCGCTCTCGCACAAGCAGGCTCTTCTATTCTCTCATCATTCGCCAACACCAATATCCCTCTGCACCTCCGTCCAACCATGGCTCAAATTCTCATCCCCCATCATACAAGCCTAGATCTGATTCCCTTCCCATTCCTTCGCGAGAGAGCGATTATGTTATCAGCTGCAATGCCGCATGCTTTCAACAACTGGGAACTTAAGTTAGACATATATGTTCGCGGTGGTCTGACGAGATGGAGATTGAATCATGGGAGAGGACCAAGGGATAGCTATCCGCCTTGGGATATGAAGAGTTGGGAGGTCTCACCGTGGTTTCTCAAGAAGTGGTGTATGCTTATGGGGAGGGAGTATGATAAGGTGTATAATCAGAGTATTGGATGGCAGGTTGTTAGGGATATGATATGTTCGAGGGAGGCGTTGCTGGCGAGTGGCTAAGCAAGTATATAATAAATACAGAGTGATACCGAAGCTTAAAATATCCTTTACATTTCCCTGACGGTCGTATTTCTTTCAAAGCGAACGGCTTATCGAGACTTTGATAGCCGATCGATAATGTCTCTGGCACCGAATTTTGAGAATTCCTCCAGAGTTTCATTGTACAGCTGCTTTGCCAGACGCTGACCTTCAGGCTTGTAAGCAATGGGTACCATTCTGAAAGACAATATTAGCATAGCCCTGGTCATGTGAGTCAACGAGAACTGCTCACGGTTGGATCTTCGCGTCCTCAATGTATTGCCCATGTCCTTCCTCCCCAACCGTCGTGGCAGCGTTCACGATTGTTCGAGCCCCAATGGAACTCTTGCGACTAAAAAGAAAAGCATAGCCAACTTAACCTGAGTAAAGAAATCCAGGAAATTCCCTTGCTAGGTTTGAGTCGCCGCAAAGACCAGGGTTTGCACAAGACACGATGACATCAGAAGGAGATACACGCTTGCTGAGTTCCATGAGAAACAACTGGCCTAGCTGTTTGGTCGTTGAGTAGCGGTCCATCAGGTCCCAGGTCGGCATCTTGTGCTTGAAAGCCGGCAGAAGTGGCTTCTCGTGACGTTCGTTGAACTTGGCCCAGGATGCCATGTCGGATGATAGGAAACAGATGCGCCCTGGTTGGTTCCCCCTCTTTGCCTTAACGATAGGGAGTAGAAGGACTATCAAGAGCATCGTTGAGAGAAAGTTTACTTGGACCATTTCCTCATACCCATCAGAAGTAAACTCCTCGGTTGCTCTATGTACCCCTGCGTTGAGGATTACAATGTCAAGACGCTCGAGTTGATCCACCCGCTTTGTGAAGTCTAGTATCGAGTCATATGACAAGAGGTCCAGTTTCCAGAACTCGATGAAACCCGGCGGAAGGTCTCGACTGCTCGAAAGGTCTTGGAGTGCCTTTTCACCTTTGACCTCATCGCGTACGGTTAAGACGACTTTACATCCCAGATCCAGCAACTGACGTGCAGTCTCTAGCCCAACGCCGCTGCTTGCACCAGTGACAATGGCAGTCTTTCCCCCCAAGTCAACATCGTGCCGTGAAACAGGTGGCGGGGTTACGAATAGCTGACGATAATAAAAGTGAAGCTGACTCGCCCTCTTCTCGGGCGAAATATCGAAGAATGTCGCCATCTTGAGCTGGGAGCAAGACTGGTGACCTGTTTCAGACAGATGTAAGCCTGGAAGTGCGCTTGGATTGCCAAAGACGTCATTGAATCCTTCGGAGAATAAATACCTAACCGAGCGCTGCATGTCAACAAATCAGGGTAAGCTGGGCAAGCACCCCGCTTTTGCGCTCTGGAGGCAGGTTTCCACGCTACGGATAATTTCTTGAGACTAATGCTCATGAGGGTTAGTAAGATGCTCCCTTGACGCGATTCTGCGTGTGTGATCTCGTGGCTTAATCGTGGTAGCTTTGATAGTAGGATCGTAAGCTATCATGGCATCCTGATACCTGCTAGGTGCTTCCGCGGCTTGGATACCATCGAGAATGTTCTAGATGCATATTCTACAATGCTTCGGAGTCAATCATAGCCAGAATGAGGCGTTGGGTTAGAGTTTGCTAGATCTAAGCTCGCGGCTGCATCAACAGTCACAAACAACATGTAGAATTAAGGTTTTGAGAATTAAGCAACCAAAGCCGAATAAACGCGTAGAACAAACCTTGATCTTTCGGGCGAATTACGTAGGATATCATTACTTGTCCATACTACGAGCACGGGATTCAAATCAGAAGAGGCTTTTACCAGAAGACCAGTCTTGGTCTCACCAAGTAATAAATAGAGCCTTGACTTCACGTGATTTGGGACTTCTAGCTCATTCAACTGACTTCCAGAAGAAGCTATAGTAGATTCTCTTGATCAACTCGCCTGGCCAGATGACTATAACCTTGGTGCACGTGAAGTTGGCTAAAGTCATCTTCCAAAAGGTTACTCACTGACATCACAATTTCAGGATTTAATGGTTCAAGATTTTGGCGAAGAAGGAAGAAAAGAATATGTATTCAATCATGCTTATCATGGATCCCGGTCTATCTCCGTCCCAAAATAATAACGTAGCCACTGCACACCGCTTGTGATATAAGATGCCTGATCCAAAGTAGAAGAAGAAAAAAAACACCGACGCCAGGCAAGGTAGCAACATGCTTGCTAATAATAGCCAAAACTGCTCATAGCATTAGGCGTAGCCATATATGGCTGACACATGACATATGGTGACTGTAAAAGAGGCTGACCGGCCACCAACCCGGCAGTCTGTGGATAAAGCCCGGACCAACCACCCAGATTGTTTTGAGTGGACCATTTCTGCTGCTGGGCCGCAATAGAAAAAGCTTGTACTGGTGAAATCTCGACCAACCCAGGATAGTGAGGGGCCGCACCATGAATGCTTGGGCTGGGCGGTGGAGATGGGTTTGGGGAGAAAGTCGCGGGAGAAGGCGGAGGCGAGGGTATAGTCGCAAGAGGCATGCAGCCTGGGAGCTTTCTGCGATACCCTGTTGGCCTGTAAGTTGCCTGGAGGAATGTACTCTCTCCTTTGCGGCGATGGTAGATAACGTCCTGTCCGCCAGGGACAGAAGGGTTGACGATGATGCGGGCAGGACCCGGCTCTCTGGCCGGGTCGTATCTGCCATTCAAGCAGAGAGGGTATTCCAGCCATGGGCCAGCTGTCTGGAGAGGTAGAGCCTCTCCGTTGCGGAAGGGATGAGGGTACTTGATCCCTGGCCTGCACTTGGGAATGTGCTCGGCTTGCTTTCGCACCTCGCTGGCTGGGATTTGCGTGAGCCAAGGGTTGCCCTCCAAGTCAGGGAGAGAGTAGTAGGAGCATGTTGAAGAGTTATCATCCATGTTATTGTCCGACACTTTGAGGTGGGACATCTCGCTGTCCAAGTCAAGAAGAGAAGGCATGTTGTTTGATAGAGAGATGTTAGGTGAGAGATGTAGAGAAAATAGAAGTAAAGACTTCATGTAGAGATGTAAAAAGGTAGGTAAAGAGGAAGACGCGCTTAATGGGAGCTTGAAAATGAATGAACCCAGCGTCAATAATAAAAAGTTCTTGAAGAATGGTATCTGTTCGTAGGAAGAAGAGAAGGCGTTGGCTTGAAGGCTGACTGAAGTAGGTGAACAGCGATGAATGTTGATAATGAACTGGAGAAAAAAGAAAACCGAAGAAGAATGGGAGAAGACCCTGCTTTATAGACCTCGCAAGAGAGTTTTCGGGGCACGGTAGAACTTATCGGACTGCAAGATAAGCCAGAAAGAACTAGAAGAGGAGTCATTGCCTCAAGTTTTGTCCAAGCTTTCGTTGGGATATCACTAAGAAGCTTCCAGTTCGCATTGATGCGAACCATATGCTGTGACGGACTTCAAATTATGCCTCAACCTTTAAGTGCGAGGACGCCAGGCGAACTTCACTGCGAACTTTGACAGCCCCAAGAAACTTCATGACTGCCTGTGATTACAATATGAGTACATCCTGTAAACAATGTGATCAATATGACGGGACTTGAGGTGTACTAATTGGATGATTTATCGTGCTCCGACCTCGCAGCGCTTTGATACGCCACCTATGCTCTAATATGACTTTGCCGAATGTGATAGCTGCCTCATTAGATACTTCTTCACGGAGTCATATGCCTGAAAGATTATCTTCTCACTCGATCTTGAGTAGTTAACAAACCAGTATTCTCTTCGACGCCCAGATTGTCGTGTCTGCCTTATTCTCATTGTCCGTGCATCAGAGTTTGGCATGGATGAGCCCGTTGACAGGGGGCGCTCACGTGCGAGAAAGATCCAACCACGAGGCTTGGAGACAGAATATTAAAGTTAGATTCTGCGGATGCCCATGTGGCTGCCAGGCTTATCAACGCCTAATCTTCTTACTTGGAGCACAAGACCTGAGGAGTCGAAGTATCTCAAAACTCTCCATTCTTTCCTTAAGTGTCTCTAGAAACTCTTGCTGTAGCTAAAAAGTACTAAGAGGATAACTAGAATAGGAAACATAATTAGCTTGAAGAGATTCCTGGATTTAGGAGACAATGCTTTTAATGAGGACTTACCCAAGATAAAAGAAGAGATATACAGCCAATTAAATGGCAAGAGAAGGTCATGCTGAGATGGTGTAGGTTCTGGTTGCACCCCCACAGCCAAACTCGTAGTAGCGATGGGATCAGCTGAAGTTTTTGAGACGATAGTTCTTTGCTCCATCTCATCATCCTGCCTCTCGCGGATCTTGTCTTGTAAGAGATCCAAAAGACTTGTTTTACCCTCGAAGTCACCCATGGCTTGAACCCAGTCTGTGAAAGACAGCTCGTGGCCAGGTGCAAGCAAGTCGCCTACCTGGAAAACAGTTTCATCGGAGTGACGCAACCGACCGGCATGTATATCAAACTGCTCACGTCTAATTAAAACCGGTTCCGATTCACTGAGATCCCCAAAATAAAACCGGTCCTCTACCACGTTTGGCTGATATGGCTTGTCGGGATCTCGAAAAGAGACGGTTCTAAACCGAAACCTGGGATCAGCGCCGTATCGGAGAAAGCGTTCGATTGTTCCAAAAAAGCGCTTGTTTACGTCGTAATTACAACGCCATAGCCAGTCATAGACCTCCTGTATGAGAAAGTACTCCCAGACAGAACGACCCTTTCCTATTCCGCTGAAAAAATAGACGTTGACCTTAGTCAATGCTAGGATATGTGGCATAAGATGTGTTCCAGTTTCTGGAGTGACGATATGGCGTTCTAGAAGTAAATCCAGCACAGGATACCTGGCGTTGGCCACGGCTAAGTAGTACAACAGTATGGATATCGACTTTGAGTTTGTAATCGTAGAGTCGTTTTTGATCATCCATAGTACATGCTCATCAAATTGTAAGAATGGAAAGGCAAACGGCGAGAAGTGAAGAAAGATAACTCTGTGAATATCTCGCGATGTTCGCTTCTGTGTGTACGTCGCTAGGCTAACGGCGATACTATATTCCATGTCCATGCGAAGTAATGGAACCATGACTTTCCCACTGAAAGTGGGATTATCAATCGCTTCTATTGGTGGCTTCGACTTAAGACACCTATCCATACGGCGAAGAAACTCAAAAGGAGGGTGGTCTAGCTGGCATTCGTGACGTAGGCATATAAGGCGATATGCTGTGAATACGAATGTCTCCTTATGGTGAGCTCTGACTCTCATTGCTGCCAAGGTCAGCTCTGAAAGGATGCTGACAGGATGAATTCCCTTGACAGAGGAGGAAATCTCCTCATAGATGTCCTGACGACTCAGAAAATCTGCAACCGAACGACGAGCATAATCAATATGCCTGCTACCGTTTACTTCAACAAGCCCTCGACACCAACCATTTAGTTTCATTCTGGCGTCTTTCCTCCTTGCCCCGAGTTCCAACTTTGGAATCCTCTCTTCAAATTGATCGCCCTGGGCAAATTCGCTGTTTTCATTGTAATCGTTGAGAAATGAGTATGCCTGCAAACCCAGGTGGAGTTCACTCTTGCCTCCAGCTGTATAGCGTATCATGGCAAACGTCTGGTATGCTCTTTTGCGGCTGTAGTTGTCAAGTCCCCGGAGGATGCGCCAGTAAAGGTCGTTAAGTTCGTCTGGGAATCCATTGACAACCTCGAGAAGATGAGCGGGCTCAACGCCGTTCTCCAGTTGCTCTCGGATGTCTCTCACGACCAGTGCCACCCAGAAGAAGACACCGTGGGCTTTTTGGGCAATTGAATCCATTACGGCCTGCATGCCTTTCGCGTCTTGTGAATGCGCTAGTCTATCCCTGGTGTATGCTCTGATGTCACACTGGGTCAAAGTATGAAGTCGGAGTCTCTGTGCGGGCGAGAATGCATTCATAAAGACATTGTGCTCTCGGCTCGAAACACAAAGCTTCACCTTGAAGTTGGTCGTCCAACCGATCAAACTTGTGACAAGGTCCTTTTGATCAAACGTCTGGGCTTGATATTCGTCCAAGCCGTCAATAAAGAAGCAGAAAGAGCGATTGGAGTTCAAGTCTCTGTTACAGATAAGAAGTGCAAATGCCTCTCTGGTCTCATCCTCTGTGAGCTCAATTTTAGGCTCTGCTCCCCGCACTCTAAATCTTGCGTGTATTCGTGCGAAAACATGAGGAAAGACACTAGGGATCATGTCAGGATGGAGGTTGAGAACCGTATACAACAAAGAGCGATACAGGCCCAAAAGAGATTTCTGAAGATCGTGGCCAGGTTGCCAAAAGAAAAAGCTGGCAAACACAAGTTTGTTTCCGTCTGCAACGAGTCAGTCTTAATATCCAAGTGATAGTGAACTGTCCTGAACTTACTCGCCCATTTTTGCAGTCGCGTGTGTGTTTCTGGATGATGACTCAGGAACTTCATCAGGGTTGACTTTCCACAGCCCATCTTACCCGAAACGTGGAAAATGCCTGTTCCAGAGGAGAGCCATTGCAGAAACCTATCTCGCATTTTTTGTCGCCTCTCGATTTCCACATTGTCATCCCTATTCTGGCCAACTTCATCATTGGAAGAAGGCTCCAAATCTGAGGTATGAGCAGCATTATCAATATCAAAGATCCACTGAAACGTCTTCTTGTGTGCCTCGTCTACCGTAGTTTGTCTCGTATTCATGGCTTCGAAATGCAGACTCGCCAGAATTGCTTTACCGATGGTGATGCGGGCGATGTCCTCCCGTATGTCCAACAATTGACGGACTGACTCATGAACATCTTCGCCAGTCGACGATAAGTCGGATACAGCGGCCTCAAGCAGTTTCAGGTTTTCGGTATTACTCTGAACACGGTCGGAAAGTGATTGAATGGAGATAATAGATTTGAAGTTCATATGCAGCTGTAATTGGCGACGACAGGAATCGAGCCGCTTCTCGAGCTCTTCACACCTGCTTTCATGAAACACATACTTGACTGTTGCCCAAAGGCTTTGTCTTTTTGAAGTTATGTCTTTCGGCTTCAAACTTTCTAAAAGATAGAGCAGCTTGTCGCACAACGCATGGCATTCTGTTGCGAGGTTATAAAGCTGTCTTTCCTCATCTGTCATCAGCGGCTTTTGTGGCAGGGTAAGTCGAGTAGCAAGATCTTTCATCGCTGCCGCGACAGTCTCACGACTGCGATTGCCTGCTATCGCGCCATCAGCGGCCTCATATGTCTCTATCGAGCCTTTCACAAGTTTCGAACCGAAGTCAACGAAAGCGATAATAGATGCTGCAAGACTAATTGCCGTCAACGGATCCATCTTGCTGTGATGAGAAGGGTTGGTGTTGGATAAGGTGACGACAAGTTGCAGGAATTTGAGGGGCAGAGTATAGTGCAGAAGGCTTATGTGTTGTATATGAGGCTGTGGTGTTCGGCAGTGCATTATATTGCTGCAGGAAACTACAACATACGGGGGCGCAGCACTCGCCCACCAACCGGCTCCCCTCCTGAGCACTGAGACATGCAGCTTGTTGTCTCCAATAAAAGCCCACCTTTCAACTCCCTTGCAAAAATATGCCGTGATCCGATTTCTGCAAAGGCTGAGTAAAATCTCAAGCTTCATTTGTTCCTTTCACAGATAAAACTTGACATCATTTTGCCTATCCCAAAAATGGCCCCCGCCAGCATTATTGGCACCGCTTTGGCGGCGATTACCTTTGTTGAAACTATTGTGAAGATAGTCTCAATCGCCAGAGTGTGCATGGTACGGCGACCGGCGGACTCGATGAACATAAACGACTTGGAGATATTATTTCTGCGTTGGAGCCCTGAATCAACAACTTGATACCAAAGCGCCAAAGCCAGGGTCCACTTTCTGAAGATGAGGACAGCTTATTGCGGGTTGCTGAGCAGTGCCAGGATGTCTCAGAAAGAATATACAAACTTCTTGACCGGTATCGAAGCGGTTCAGGATCTCGTTCATCCGCCAGAGAATCATGAAGGTCATGTTACGAATTCTTGGGGACAAGCCAGAAGCTGAAGGGTTGAGAGATGCCTTCAATATGTGTACTGCGCAACTCAACCTTCATTCGATCAAGATCTCAAAGTGAGCAGGCAACGTGCATTACCTATGATCACTTTGCTAATAAGTTATAGATCCCATATCCTCGAACGGCTCGACGACCAACTCACCCAACTACGACAAGAATGCTCAACGGACACTCAGGGAATTCGCACCGCTCTACAGACCACTCTAGTAAATCTTTCTGGAAAGTCAAACGACCTCATCGAGCAGATTAGCTCTATGCAACTGCAGCTTGACCAAGCGCTTGAAAGCCCGTCTACGTGGCTTGGCCACATCAATAAACTTCAAAGGCTTTTCAAAGCATCCCATTCGACTATTGAAGAGGTCAAATGCCATAGACTTCTAAAATCCATCGCTTTCGAAGGTATGGAGATGCGGCAGTACGAGATCGGAAATGTCGAGCTTGCAGAAAAGACTTTTGAATGGATATTGAAGGAGGAAATGGTGCCGTCTTCCGATATCTGTCTGAGTCAATCCTTCAGGGATTGGCTTGAATACGGAAATGGAATCTTCCATATTACGGAAAAGCAGGGAAGTGGCAAATCGACACTCATGAATTTCCTTTCCAATCATGACGAGACCGTATCAAAACTGAAGAAATGGGCAGACGATCACATGACAGTTATTGTTACTTCCATGTTCCTCTGGAACCTCGGATCAGCTGAGCAGAAGAATATGAACGGCATGCTCAAAACCTTGCTCCACACTATCCTACGCAAGCACAAGGAGTTGGTTCCTCAGGTCTTTGCAGAAATTTGGAATAATTCAATGAAGGGCCGTTGGAGCCACAGCAGCACCTTGTATTGACCCGGGTAGACATCAGGAAAGCGCTCCGAAGGCTGCTCAAGGACACGCCATCAAGCTACCACTATTGCTTTTTCATTGAGGCTTAGATGAGTTCTACGATGAAAATACGCCCAAGTTTAGTATCGCAGCCGAACTGAAGCGTTGGGCAGAGCATGAAGGGTTAAGATATGCGTTTCCAGCCGCGAGGAACAACCCTGGACGAAAGCCTTTTCTAGATTTCCGAGACTTCGACCTCACCTTGCCACAAAGCAAGTCATTCGGAAAGTGGTCGACAGATTTCTGTCCGACGACCATCATCTAAAGACCTTTGATCCCCAGGACAGGAAAGAATTTATCAAAGAATTTGTGGAAATGGCTGATGGCGTGTTCATATGGGTTAAATTGGTCTTACGGGAGCTAGAAGAAAGTTGAACTACGAAGCTCCCTTAGGTCATCTACGCCAAGTTCTAAAAACCGTTCCTGAAGAGTTGGATAAGTTTTATGAAAGGATTTTGTCCAGAATTCGATCATCAGACAAACAGGAAGCTTGGGCAAATCTTGATATGATTATGGAGATAGCATATTGGCAAGATTTCCAAGGGACGTTTTGCTTCAATCTTTACCATTATTCTCTAATTGGAGACTTGGTGGTGAATCCCGATTCCTATCAACAACCTTCTGACTGTATTCAAACGTGGAACGAGATGCGTGCACCAGGAGATACTCGGATCAAGAACTTCCTAAAACGCCTGCATTTACTTTTCAACGGCATGGTAGAAGTCGTCCCTGTGGAGGGAATACTTCCGAAAGGAATTTCGATGGGCTAAAGAACTACTATTCGTTGGCATTCATACAGCGATCAATTTATGAGTTTTTCAAATGCCAACCATTTCGGAAGAGACCCCTACCTCAAGTTGACACCTACGCAATGATAGTGAAGTGCTTGATTGCAGAGGTTAACTGCTACGGGAGTTCCTCCCCTACTCATCAACTACTAGTCTAAATCCTGCAACCTCTATTGTTTCGAATAAAGACCTCAGTTGATAATTCGATTCTGCCAGTACTAGGCTTGCGTGACGAGACGCTTCATTATCGCCGGTTCAGAGAACTTGAAACCCCGTTCCCTCTGTGTTCTAATTCTTATGTGAAGCTTCTATATATGACTACAAAAGCATACTTAGCCTTTTTCCTCTGAAACCTTGGATCTTCTAATACTATAGAGCAGTCTAACCTTTTCCTCCTTATGACAACAGTCCCTAATAATAATATATAATAATAGCC
>JABCJY010001351.1:0-24561 GCA_013184415.1 Fusarium concolor
AGTATATATTTTTTATTAATATATAGGGCTTAAAGTCTATTCTACCCACCAAAGTAAAACAACAAGCTATATCAACTTAAGTGGTAATGAATTCTGCAAAGGCGTCTAAGCCCATTTCCTTAACGCCAGAAAAGCCATGGGCCATTATAAGGCATGGTAGAGATGTTTCAGAGCTATCTGGCTTATAAAGCCAGCCCCGTAGGGTGACATTGTCTGACGTCTGAAATTGAACATTTTCGCGCATGTTGAATGTTGGGCTCTGTTACATCATGAGATGAGGTGTAGGTCTCAGCAAGCTGGCGGATTGTGCCATTTTATAGGTGATGAACATTCGACCCGCTAGACTGCGTCTAGTAAGTGCTTACTACCTATGTCAGTTGCTCAATGGCTAAGTTATGACAAATCCAAAAAAAAAACACGATAGCCTGAGATGCATCAACATTAAGTCACCTATCCGAGCCTGGTTAGGCATTTGTTTGTACGAGATAATCTAATCCCGCCCAAATAGATAAATGAGGTTCTTCAACCGTAATGGCTCAGTCACCAAGATGATGAAAGCCAAGAGCATGCGAGTCATGTCGCAATGAAAAGGTTAAATACCCATTTTTCATTTGTTGGTGCAAGGTAGTAAGCAGGCTTGGCGCAGATGGAAATATCAATGTTTCTCTCGAGGACCTGTCACCAAGATTGAGAACCCTTGGGTAAATCTTGTTGAATATTAGATCAAATGTGACAGAGCTGTCCACGATGTGACTAGTGCGAACACCATGGATTGAACGACACAGTGTTCGTATTGAGCTAGCTATGGAAAAAGATATCAATTCACTTTTGATCTGCACATAACTAATTATAAGAACTTTCTTTGACTCTCAAGTGGACAGTCCTCTCGTTTGCTTGACGACTCCGCGCAACGCTTAAAAAGGGTATCTTGAGGAGCAAGCTTCAGGTTGAGGGGATCCAGGTATTAGATTCAGATACAAGAGAGACAGTAAAGCTAAACTTAAGCAAACTTTTAATTACCAGTGGACTGAAAGAGAGTTGTTGCTGTGCTAATAATGCTGCTAATCCGTATTCCATCTTCATTAGAGGCCAGCCTCCTCAAAACTACACACCAGAATCCCTCTTCAAACCCTTTCACAAGGCCTCATGATAACTGTCTCTTAGTCTCAGTATTAAGAGTGACCTTGTTCCACTTCCTATCATCTGGTGGACACTGCTGACAATATTCCGAAATGCTTGCAACAACCCCATCGTCAGTGTATCCGCATGACCCCATAGACTTAGACTCAGTTCGCTGAGCTGCCTCGCAAATTTCCCATTCATATCCCTTTTTGAAACAGGAGCTGCAGTACATGCAGTAGAAGTGCGTAAAGTGTTCAGTGCACATGTTGGGAGGTCTGCCGATGGCTCTGATTGGGTGTCCGTGTGTTGTTTGGAGTTGTGATACGGCCTGACAACACCACGAGATAAAAAGCAAAAGTGTCAAATATTACAGAACGCTACGTTTTCTTGCGTTTAGGTGGCTTGTGAGACTTTTTAAAAAAGAAATTCAGAGATGTAAGCAAACGAGGCTTTCGGCGTTAAATACCAAGACCCTGAACAGCCTCACTAGGCATCCATGCAGCAGGGGTATGATTCAGCGGCCCAAGCAAGCAAATCAAATTTCGCCGACGACTCATTTGTACAGAAGATCCAAAAAGAGGCCTCTCCAATGACAAGGATGCACGTGTAGCGATGCAGAATAAGTGTTTGGAGGAGTAGCGAATTTTGGACCCCAATGTAACCTGGAGTTTGAAAGGGACTTTCGATACTGTAGTCGGGCAACAAACATCTCATGATTATTGATTATATATGGAATTATGCTTTTTGGTATTAATTGATAAAGGAAAACAGCTCATCTATATTGATACACTATTACTACTCACCCATGATACTGACATCCGTCTAGCTATTCCACCCGTTTCTATACTCCGAAATTCTAAACTCGGTCGAACCATCATTCCTCTTACCCCATTCCATTAGTATGAGAAGCTTCAGTCCCTACTTCTGTCCCTCCATTAGAAAAAAAGTCGCTATAAAATACTCCATTTCAAGCAGACCGCACCCTCCCCTCAAGCATTAAACCACATCCGTACAATCCGCAAGTTTCTTGCAAACGCATTGATGTCTAAGTAAGAAAATTTCGGACTGATGCCAACATGTACAGCGCGGCAGCCAAAATCATATGCCACCGTAGCCAAGCCTCCTTTCAAATCAGAAGGAAGCTTTGGGTCAGGAGAAGTGAAGTACGGAGCTGAATACACCAGCCCCAAGTATCCTCCAAAAAGAAAAAGACATAACTGCATGAACTGAAAACCTTTCTGCCAACCATTTTCGTTGGACACCAAGGTAAATACTTCAGCAGCTGTAAGGAGAGGATAAATGACAATTTGGTAGTACATCATAATTTCATAGAACTTTAATGAAGTCTCATTGCCCTCTGAAATGAAATCAGGGTTTTGAAAGAGCCACGTTGTCGAGCACAGGCGCTCGGCTGTGCATGGAGACGATCCTGGAGATGATGTAATGCCTGCAGAGAGACAATCGTACCTCTGCGCCGGGCCTTTATCTTGTAGACGAAGGGCGTGGATAGTAGCAGCCGATTGGATAAATGCGAATGCATTCAATCCAATCATAATGCCACGTCGTATCTTGGAGTCTCGGTCGAAGAAACAGGAAAAAGGATGGAACCGAACGCTGGTGGCCAACTTCCAGGTTGACACCCAAGCCACGAGAGAAATAGGCTCTGCTGTGTCAGGGTTGCTGATAAGAGTCCCAAATCCCCACCACCAAAACCCAGCTTGGCCAACCTCCCAGATGAGGACAATCCAGTCTCTGGGGTCATATTTGTTACATTTCTTGGGGGTAGATAACATCTTGCTTATCGTCCATAGTATAGGAACCGCTATGGTTAGGAGATGCATCCATGCTTTCATGGCGGTGAGTCTAAATGCACTCTCGCGAAGAGTAGATGGAATAACCTTCCACCCGCCCAGACAGCTAGCTAAGTCGCACCATGACGGTTTTGGGTCTCGAGCATCGTTGGATATTTGATACTCTGGTCCTGACATGAAGCGGCGGTGATTCTGCTGTCCTATCCAGTCTAGATTTGGGTATCTTGTATCATCCAGATTGGCTTCTAACAGAGTACAGTTGACCTCCCGTTCCGGAACTTTCTTGACACAACTTTCAAACTGGCTGTTCTTATACAGGGTGAAATCTGGTGCGTTGAAATCTGTATGTTCCGGGCTTTTTATCACAGCCATGAGATGGTAGATCAAAATGTAGACGAGAAAGGCCACAGCTGCAATGAGCCCGAACCATATGAAGCATCGGAAAATAAGGCGTTTTTTCTCGGACATCTTAGTCGTATCAAACTCAGCTCTGCAAATTCTCACGTCTGAGTTTAGGAAAACATAAGACGAGTTGCTTGCTGTTGCATGCTCCACATCGAATTGAGTATATCTGCCTGGTGTCGAGAGGTGACCTTGCCGATATCCGTGTGCCCTTCGTTGGCCGTGGCGGTTGTTGTTTCGGTGGGTCATAGTGGCTGTATCTGTGTCATAAGTGCTTTGATACTATGGGGAGTTGATTGAGACGAGATTTGGAGGTGATCATGTAGTGTTTATATACACCACAGGCAGGACATATGCGGCTACATGTAACCACAAGGGCGGCAAGGCGCAGCAAGTAGTTGCATTCAGCCTTATATTTGTAAGCGTTCAATATACTTCAACTGTGGGAAGAAAATAAGCCATCATATGGAAAGATGGCCTCTCAACCGCCCCGCCGCCCCGTTTTCAGCTTCCAGTTGGAATGTCAAGAACACACAACCCTCTCTGCCTCTGGAGACCCAGCCCGGGGGCTATGATATCCAAATGAGTCCAGATCTTCCGGGAGGCGTAGGATATGAGGCAGGCCGACCTGCGTGCGTTGCAACATTGACGAGTAGGCGAGAAAGCGCTTGCAGTTAAAAGCACCCCCTGAAGGTCGGCCATGTCCACCGGAAGCTATTATCAAGACCCCCATTCGATCACTAAGGGAAATTCAGGCAATCAAAAAAATCAGATCATATATTTATGGTTCTCAGAAGCCCATTAGAAGCTGGCTTGGATGAAGAGAGGCCCGTCGCATCGACCGAGACGGAGTTAAAGAAGGGATTCACGTATGCATGAGCGGTAGCATCCTTCAAGGCCATGGTCGCATGAGACTAGGAGGAATAGTTATCATATGAACAGCCAGTAACAAAGAGTAATTCACAGCCTTACCTGTAGAATGCGTCTGTCCCTGTGCGGCTGACGCGGTAAACTTACATCCATGTTCAACAACGCCTTATGATAGGTCATGATGTGGCATAGCATTTACTGCTTTAGGAAGCTCCACCGTTTAGGCAAACGCTTCATACCCTCCGCGTAAGTGTTATACGAATATTCGTCATTGAAGTCAGCCAAGTCGGCGCCCTGTAACTGTCTTCAATAAACGGCCCCCTCCATCCTTTCAGGTCTAAAAGTATAAAAATAGCAAAGGTGCCTTAATGAAACGGAAGAGTCCAGTCGGAAATTACAACTTCAATAGATCACATTAAGGGGCGGCCAGAATCTGACAGCCAGATTTTCCTTGGTAGGAAAGATAGTATGTAATGACTGTTTGCCAGCTACTCCCCATACTCAACATCAAGAACGCTGTTTCGCCATGAATTCTCCCACTTCAGCCATCGCTGTGCAAGCAACTCATTCAGATCACCATCACCTGTCAAGTCAGAAAGCCAATCCACTCTCATTTCAATCACCGACTTAGCCAAGGCATTCCTCTGTTCAAAATGCCAAGCCATAGTCTTATCAAACTGCTTTGTTACCTTCTCTATCAAGAGAGCCTGGTTTGCCACGTTCTGCGCTTCCCCTTCGCTCAGAGCACGCTCCATGTCGTCGGGTGAGAGTGTAGCCTTTACACGACAGATAAATATCATTGTGTAAAGGAAGAACTCCCGAAGTCTGGTCCGTTCTTGTGATTCGGTGGAGGTGGGTAAGTCGAAAAGTGAAGATGGATATGGTGGGTTGTGCTGATATAGGATGTTACTTTCATGCAAATTCCGGTAAACCACGGTTGCTCGTTCTAGGATCTTTGCACTCTGCTCTGTAGAGCCAGATTGATATGCTCCAACATCGAAGAGAATTCTCATATCCTTTAAGATACCCGGCAGAAAAGCCACGATGGCGAAGAATTTCCACCAAAAGGAGGATTCGTGGTCCATTTCAAGTGTAGATGCATGCTGAAGCAACCGTTGCCATTCTGGGTCTTCAAACATTGAACCTTTTACCTGGTACAGCTCATCTACTACCTAAACTGTCAATTAGCATAGAAATTAATTCCCCTTTCGTGTAAAATCACGCACGATGGTAGGGCCTTGACTCTTGAGGAGTGCCCTATCGAACTGAGATTCGTACTGCGCGGCTTTTCTAAGGCCCAGGAGCTGAACACTACCTCTCAGATGGGTAACCAGACGAGTTATGTGAGGCGGGCCCAGCAACTACGTATCAATACTGTCACAACCTGTATTCCGTCTTTAGTGGTATGTGAACGCACCTCATAAAGCACCAATAGACGCGTGGCACAATAGGTATTCACCGTCGGGCAAAACGATGGGCTTGCAATCTCTTTCTGTAGGCTCTCAAGGGCCTTTCCGTAAAGGATGTCAGGCACATATTGTTTAATTGGGAGCCCAGCCATCCGACTGGCTCTTGCTGCGACACAACGCATGGCGTCATCTAAACAGGGATCTTGGCCGTAGCGACTCGGGAGATGGGCCAGAAACGAGGTCGGCGACTTTTTCAGGATTTCCCTGCACCGACTTGGTTCATTCTGGAGAAGTAGATGGGCATTCGTTGCAAGGTCCACATCTGTAAATGTAGCCAAGTCTAGGATGTCAAAGTTGTATGTTGCCCTCAGCGATTCGTACCCGTTAGATGAAAGCCTGGGATGAATTGTATAGGCCCGCTTGTCTAAGACGGCCAGCCTTGATTCATCCTCTTGGGTAGTGGTTTCTGGTCTGCGACGCTTGTGGCGCTTGTTTCCTGACCTTGCTGCCTGTCTCCTGATATTGATTTTGTCGTCTTGGCTTACTATCCCAGCTGAGCTGGCGGAAGAAGTATCCACAAAAATGAATGCCGGTACTTGCTTGGCTTGGCCTCTTGTTTGTTTTGGTGGCGCCATGGCTTCATGTCTCCGTTCCTAGCGCTTAGACGGCATCTGATATGGCAAAGACTACATCGGGTGCCATGTTCCCCACTTGCTTCTGTGCTGATGCGCATCCGTCGATTAGTCAGACATTCATTACATGCAAGGCATTCCGATATGCGTTACTAGTCGAATATGAAGGAAAGACGTTGATGAAAGAGTTTCGCGATCAGCAATTAGCCTAAAGTCATTTTTGCTCTTTGTATAAGTGTGAAAGCCTAAAAGCAGAGTGATGAGGCCATATGACTGCTCACCATGATCGAGATGTTTGACAATAAAGTGAATCACATTCATGATAAGATCTGTATCCCAAATGGGCGCGTATTTACAACCACGGCTGAAAATGATTTATAAAGAGAGCTCCGATGGACAAGGAGAAGGGGTTCAAGAGGACCTTCGGAATACACTCATCAACGGTCCTATTTGTACTATACTCACTGCCTTCACATCTCTCCATCCGATTCTGACGAGGTTGGGCAACGCAGCAGTGAAATTACCGACTCTATATCATCCAGCTTGACCAACAACAATGACAACAACCGATACTGGGAGAGTAATTAACTCAGAGAAAAACATGTATTTCAGAAAAGCTTAGGTGATGCTATCACATGATCCCATCTATATAAGTTTACCTCGGATCGAGCCACTATATCCCATATTTTGCAATACAACTAAAAAAGAACAAATCTTCATACTAAACAGTTCGACGCCAGTGAATAGCGGTCAATGAATAATGCTTCATGAAACAACGTACACTTGGGTGTTCAAATGAACAGGCTTCGTATCAGCTGATACTCTCTATAAGAACGCGGCGACATGTATTCTTTTATCAATCACAACTACACCCGAACAATCCTACAGCTTCAATAACTAACGTTATATATTGAATTTCTATCCAAAGCACTATTCAAACTATCTGAATTCAAACTGAAAGATGTGTCGAGAGAACTATCTAGCTAACAAGTGTAGCGACTGTCGCCATGAGCTTGGTTGTGTGAAAGGCGTTGACCTCTGCGACAAGGGCAAGGACCTTGAAGATTACAAGCTTTGCCCTAATGGGACTGAGAAATTCTGGGAGATGTATGAAATTGAGTGCTGGAAGTGTAAGATGAAGAGGGAGGAGAGGGAAAAGAAAGAACGAGAAGAGGCAGAGGCTGCCGCTGAGGCTGATGCAGAGAGAGGAAGACAACTTCGTGAGACAGTATAGATACCTAGTTGGCTGACTTTGGTCAGACGAGCCTGGGTGAGATCTCAACGCTGTTGATCAATACATGTCGGAAAGAAATACTCAACGCATGCTTCGAGAGATATTAGATCACGATGCCAGGTAGTACATCAAATTTAGTTTGCAAGGCAGAGGAATTGCAATATATGACTGGAAGTAATAGACAAGCAGGTTGGTGGCAAAGGTTCTGAGTGAGAACTAATCGCGAGTCCGCACTTGCACACATTAAGCACAGTATAGCAAATTGACCAGCTACCTACGTGGAAACTTTGAGCAAACTGATCACTGCAATGAATCAGTTCACCGTTGTGGAAGTGAAGGAGGGTCAAGATACATGCTTTCTGCCTGAACAACAGTCTTCCACCGTAACCCATCACTCGGACACATATGTATAAATTGCATCCTGTGCACTACTCAACATTTATCCTTGACCACTCAGCCTTAACTCGAAACCGCCAAAGGAACATCCAACTCTATACGATATAATATGTGCAAACTAAGGACAATTTCCAAGTCGTGCAAGACTTGCAAGAAGATGTTGTGCAGTGCCGCAGTGCTGGACTTTTGCACCGAATACGACCAGACAAGAGGACCTTGCCCAAAGGGAATCGAGAAAATAGCTATCGAGGATAAGGGAGAATGCATCTTGTGTAAGAGAGCCCGAGAAGAAAAGGAGCTTGAGGCGCTTCTCGCGCTGGCGATGCTGAGGAACAGCTAGGTACTAGGGGTCGAGGTGAATCAATGTTTCTCTCTACATTAAATGACAACCAAGATGCAGGCCCGTCTCGTAACAGTTCCGCTGCAAGTAATCAGCTATTTTACCACCTGATATATAACTATAAAAAATTGTGTTAAATTTCTAAAATCAACTGTTACCACCAAATATCTTTCATTTCGAACAGGAGTATAAAGTGCCCTATAAGTCTTTGAAAACAATAAATTACGATGTGTTGGAGAACTATCTTTGAGAAACGCTGCAGTAACTGCAATAGATTTATCAGTAGTACTACTAGTACCGAGCCATGTCCTCACGCTGATGCGAGCACGAGAACTTGCTCGAGAGGTATTGGTGAAATGAAAAAGACTCAGAAGGAAGAGTGTGTGAAATTCAAGGAGGAGCGAGAGGAAGAGGAGCGAGAGGAAAAGGAGCGTCGGAAGCGTGTGGTGGCAGGGCTTTAAGTCAGGTTCAGCAAGAACAGAAGTGAGGCAAAGAGGATACGAAGAACAACGGTCTATCATTCTGCGACTTACAATTCCGCCGTTCAAGTGTAAAGACAAACAGGGCGGTGCTGAATTTAAGGTCTTGTTCATGGTATCTTCTTCAACCCTACTGCGATGAACTCATAAAACACTAAACAGAAATAGCTTCAGAGTCAAGAATAGAATCCGTAATCAGTTTATAGATTCACCATAAGAAATCAGTAAATCGACTTCGAAAAAGTAGCTATAAATGAGTATAAGTTGCTCTATTTCGTTTCTATTCTCCAATTCTGCTTGCAACTGCCGGCATACCAAACATATCGTCGAACCTCACATCCAGACACCCTAATAGTTCATCAACTCTAAAATACAAGAGAATGTGCAAGAAAACACTCTCTGTGGAGTTTTGTACCAGTTGCTACACAAGTTCTGACACCGGGACTACACTTGATAAATGCCCGAGTGTCGTGTGTGAAACAAGTTGCCCAAAGTACCTGAGGGAACTAGAAGTATGGTATAAAATAACATGTTCCAATTGCATCGTGGTTTTCTATGGCGGCGAAGACATCAGCAAAACTAGTATGTTTCCTGTTTGAAGTTTTGAACCAATTTGGAAATATGGAACTTGCCAGGGCCTGTTCATTTCAATGCAGTCGTGTTGCTTTGTTGAGAACTCACGTAACAGTAAACAAAGAAATTGCACCAGGGCCAAGAACAATAGCCATATTCTGTTCTTACCATATAGTGATGAACATTGACTGTTCATGGAGGAAACCAATAATTCAATTTCCAGCATCGAGTATAAAGGACCACCAATATCCCCACCAACATCTCCATCCTTCACCTCTCGATATCACTACAAAAAATACCGAAGCCAACTACCACGCCTATTTCCAAAAACTCCCAATTTTCGAGAACCGCGAAGCCACAGCAATATGTGTCTGGTAACAACCCATCGAAGAGTTTGCCTTAGTTGCACCAGAGACTGCAACACATGGATCACTATTGTCCAATGCACCGGTATGAAGAACGAAGATAGATGCACTGAGCCCGTCCAGCAGCTGGAAAATCTATATGGAGGAATCTGCATCACATGCCACACAATTCGAGAGAATCAGAAGGAATCCGAGCACAGGGAACTCGAGCAGAAGGAGCCCGAGCAGAGGTAGTGAACCTCAACTTAGACCAAGCTGGGGACATGAAATTGACCCACAGATATTCAGGTAGTATCAATCGTAACAAGAGGTTTGCCTGCTGGTTCAGGTGAATCATTCCCCAAAGCCATTTTTTGCTATCGTGTCAAGTACAGAATAGAGCAATTGATATTCACACTATCTGAAGTTAATTGTGAAAGAGTGACTTTATTACCACCCAAAGCCCATGTTTCATTTACACCCCCAACTGCCGCTGTTCAGTGGATTCTGATCGCATAGTATGCTAAAGTGAACTCTGCCTTAAAGTGATTAAAATGTAACGGTGAAAACTGGACATCGTCACTGGTTTGGCCTTGAGTGATTATTGCACTTCATGTCACTCCCATAGCTTTTCACTACGGGTAAGCCAGCAGCTGAATGACCATAAAACATTGTGAACCCCTACTTTCAAACACAACCCACTACCGACTACTTCACAAAGCTGATCAGGATCATTCCCCAATTTTGTTCTTCATCACCAATGCCCTTTTTAGAAAACCAACTACAACAAGATGTGTCACAAAGTAATTCAGACAACGGATTGCAGCATTTGCGGAAACACTATCGCTTCTTGTGAAATGATCGAATCGTGCTGTTACTACGGAGAGCAATTGCAAGATGCAAATAGGTGCCCAGTTCTGAAGATCACACACGATGGATTTCACGGAACATGCCCCATCTGCCATGAACTTATGTGGCGGTGGTAGGAGATCCCATTAGCGCAGGTAGCCAATAAAGGACTTAGAGTCAATGGACAGCAGAAGCAACGGAACTGAGCATTTGTTTGGGCGAGGGCCAAAGTAGGGAGGTGGATCATGATTCAGGTGTTATCCAAAGTCATTATGTCTTTCATGGGGTCATGGAATTTTGGGACTGGCTATTTTATGCATAGAAGGCAAACTTAAAGCCTTTGCGATCGTTATTCAGGATACTCAAGGACCTCATGTCGCCCAGACCTAACTATAAAAGCCCAATTGTACACCCGTGCAAGCTCATGTTCAAACTGCATCTATAACCTTATCTCTCCGTTTTACATCAAGATACCTATACACCCCCAAACTGTCTTTCAGCAGAATGTGCACCGCAATAACCCACATATACACTTGTAGTGGCTGTGACAAGTCCATCACTGGCAAGCGTGAAGTCACCCAGTGTTACCTCGTGAAACAAAGAGGGAAATGTAATAAACCCATGATGGAGCTACAAGATGGTCATTCGAGAACATGTGACAACTGTCTTAAGACGAACGGCAAATGATAGTAAACCTCAAGTGAATGAGCAGAGGCTTGAAGGATACTAACATCCACAGTGGAACTAGGTTAATCTATGAGCTACAGCTAGACAGTGAATCCTAACAAAAGTCCGCGCAACTTTCCTGAAGACAGTGATAAGCTTCGCCACCTAAATAACTATAAAAAGTCAATCTTACTGCCAAATAATTCCATACTCTTACACTATCTTCAACCATTTCAAGAACATCAACATCACCCACATATATATACCAAACCTTCAAGACCGTTGAGAGTTTAGCTCATAAAACACACAAAATGTGTCAAGTTACAGCCCACAACCGAAAATGCGAGGATTGCAAGGACGCACTTGCGCTCTGGGCGACAAGCTTTAAGTGCCCTGGCGTAACGGATGCTGTTAAGTGCAAGAATTACGTGCTTCTTACCCAACAGCACTGGGGAGTGTGCACGGAGTGTCAGGCAAAGCGAGATGAGGAAGAGCGAAAGAAACGCGCAGCACTTTCCAGCTGATTGAGGCCAGATGGATAGGGATAGCACTGTATCCGAGTTGTAGTTAATAGTATTCTATTAAAACTGCTCTCTATCATGGATTAGATCTCAAGTCCACCATGCAGTGTAGCTTGGCAATGTACAACTGGGTTCTGCTAGTGAAAGGGGTTAGCAATATATGCCACTGCCAGCCAGAGCAAGTGGCATTCTTGCCGGACCCCACTGATTCACTGTTTGATATCAAATCAAACAATCAAACCCGTCGCTGACAGTGAATGAAATCACTTCAAGTTCTTGTTTGTTATTCTATTTGAGAGCTTTCCATTGTTTACGTTATCATCGAGTTGAACAAACCAACGCACGCCAAAACACCAACTTCTCACACCCGAAAATCAACGCCAGTGAAACAAAAGCACATCGGACCATCTTTCTGGCAGTCAAAGAAGGACTGCATCTGTAAGTAGATACCCGTCTCATCTGATATCTCTATGCTCACCCCCTCAGCCAGCTAGATCTTCCATCAAGCCCTCTCCGAAACCGGCGTCATGTGCGAACAACTCACCACCCACCGATTGTGCACCACCTGCAAGCAACACAAAAGCAAGATCATCAAGAACACCAACTGCGAGAAAGTCAGCATGTTCAAGCTCGGACAGTGCTTCAACGGAATGAGCTATCGCGAGGAAGTGGAAAAGATCGAGTGCCCCGATTGCGAAACCAGGCGCGTCACAGAGCTCGAGGCGGATCGAAAGAGACGCTTCCTGGAGGCTTGGCCGGAGCCTGAGGAGAGTGATCACGAGAAGGACGAGACGAAGTCGGAGGGTGGTGAGAGTTTGGAGACTGAGGCCATGACCATCACCAGTGAGGATTCGTGGAAGATGGTCTAAATGGTGTTATTTGTGAACCACTCGCCGGCTCTCAACAGGCGTCACTTTGAAGCGATCCAATGGCACCTTTTGGAGCTTCACTGTCCTAATATGAGCGACAAAAGTGGAAAGGCGTCAGATTTACATTATTCAATGTCCTAATACAGAGAGATTTGCTGGTGGCGTCACAAAACTGAAAAGAGCTTCTGAAAGAATCTCACGTTTGAGTGAATCAAGCACGAAAGGCCAGCGGCGATAACGGACCAGTGCACAGGCACACTGATTTCTCGTCACCCAGAAGAGGCTCTAGATATGAACAACCTCATCACCGTTGCATGTCTGCGTCTACTCAGAGACCTTGTAGGTATGTACGACTTCCGCCAAACCACGGTTTGCCTAGTGCCGTGCATAAATACCCTCAAACCTGACCAAACTTTGACAAGATTGCCTCTACTGTACCGATATATAACAATCCGCAAATCCCTTAGCAAAGGCTCCGATAGTGTTTTACAGCCTCTTCGCAGTCTCAATTCTCTTTCACCACAAAAGTCATTTTCAGTACCAGCAGTCTTCCACCCAGCAGTCAAGATGTGTCACGAAACCATCGTGTGAGACCGGTGCCCTTGCACCTACAGGTGGAATAGATACGTCACATACGACACCTGCGATGAGGTAGACGTCGCCCATTACGGGCAATGCAGCATGGGCATTGAGGTTGTCGAAGCGGACCGGATACTAGAGTGTGACTCATGTCGGCAGGAGAGGGAGGAGTGGGAACGTCAAGAGAGAGAAGAACTTGAGAAGGCAGCCAATAACCAATGAGATAATTAATGGGAAGCATGTTGCCTTTGATATTGTTGAAGAGATCCCGTAGAAGTGTTTCTTCAGTTTGGGACCTGTAGGATTGTTATTCCGACAATGTCCTGACGCTGGGATTAAGGGACATAAAATGACGACAGTCGTTAAAAAAGGTGACAATAAACAAATGCAAATTACTACTGAGATTGATCTCATCATAACTCCAAGGTCGTTCTATGTCCGAGGCATCCAATGAGATACACTCCCCTTGCTTTGCGCCTTGAACAACAAACCGATGGCCTACCTTTGTCATAGTCGCTTCAAATCTACCAGAAAAGTCGAAACGACTTTTTTAAATTGAGATACTGGAACAGGCTCTTACCTACAACATCAGGTAACCATTCAATTATTCCATTCATTATAGATCTGCCTAGTCTATTTTTGGCTTGCATAGCCCGTTCGAAGCTGGAAAGAGAGGAGTCGTAAGCTATTCTCATTGGACCACACCGAATGCCCACTGATCTGTTCAACTGCGACTTTGTGCAACCCACCGTCCGTTCCATTTCGGAGACGGTGTTAAAGACATTTCTTTAATAGATAGGTACCCAGCCGTCGCAAAATAATGTTGAGATGCAAGCTGGACATGATAGCCACCTATACAAGATATTTCTTTATTACTATTCTCTATGGAATACAGTGATCCCTCCAATCACTCTTTACTCAATGCTCAAGCAGAACCTATTCAGCAGGGCATTGCAGCGAGCCACCATGTGTGTGTAGAGACACACGACAAACATGCATGGTGGCAGCTGGTTTCTGAGTGGTATCTAATTGTTCTCCATCTGTTGTATACCATCGCCGTCACATTCTGTATGGTCTTCTGGCTCAACGGCATGTCGTTTGCAATCGCAGGGTCTCCCAACCCCGGCAGAAGGCTCACTCAACCCGATGTCACGACCCTTATCTCAGTGGCCTTGGTGCTTGCAAGGACTATCTCAACTGCATGGCAGGCTCTTACAACGTGGCGCTGCGTTTTCATTTTACTTGAGAGGAACGGTTTATCTCTGGAAGAAGCCAGTCACTTCATCTCGTGGCGACTACCTACTCCCAGATTGTTCGGCGTATCACGCACTGGTAGTACCAGCATCAGATCAATTGCAATCTTGGTTCTTCTTCTTGCTTGGCCAGCCCAATTTTCCAACCCTATTGCGTCTGGTTCAGTATCCTGGGTGCTCTCGACAGTCTACCCGCCCTCCAACGCTACCATACGGCTGAGTAGACCGACTGCCTCGTTTGGCTGGTCATGGTACTCTATGTCGCCAAATACGCGCCAAGGGGCTGTAAAGGTGTCTTCAGGCCGTGCAATATTGGCTTCGAAGGTTCGCCGTAATATCGACGGTCTATGGCTTGTGCCTCCAGCTCAACGGGTATCGCCTCGGTTTTACTCATATCCCAATGCGACAGCTGTGAAGAACGCTACAGTACCCATATTCAAGATAGAACATTTTGAATGGGTCACTACTAACATGGCGATTCCCAACGGAATACTGACAGCTATACGGGATCTTCGAAGCGGGTATCTCAATATCTCAAGAGATGATGGGCCACTTGGGCAGACGATAGTTGGGAACGCGGCCTTGCTTAAGGATACACCTTGGATCCAACCAAACAGCCATGTGCTACCTCGAGCTGAGATTTTCTCTGGAACTAAATATGCAGCTATCTATGTATCACGAAACAATTATCAAGAACACGGCCGCAGCCTCGATTGCTATAATGCAACAAGCGACTTCGACCCCTTGCCAAATGGAATACAACTCATCGACAACAGTCAGTCGAGCAATGAGCCCCATTGTGTAGCTGTGGCAAAACTCCAGATCACCGCAGGAATAACACGATGTTATCAAGAGAGCCTATCTCAATCGTCCAATTCTACCTGCCTTCTCTTATCTGGTCTCCTCTCGGCAAACAACAATACAGTTTCGCCGAGTGTTCTTGTGCAGGAAGTCTTCGCTCTAATGCCGGAAGTTCAAGCTTTGGGAGCTTCTCTCAGCTTATATGACCCCAACTCGCTCAGCGGAGCTTTGGAAGTCTACCTGCGAAATTCTCTCACTCAAGCTTACCAGGGGACTTATAGCGCACTTGTTGACGGCCTTTCAATTCAAAGGGGCGACGTCGAGTCGCAGATCCGACTGCCGTTGACTTTGTTAGAAGCACGGGTCCAGGCACGGAGAATGTATATATGGCTCAGTGTTAATATGCTACTGGTAGCTTCTGGTCTGATTTTGTTTGCTCTACAATCTAGATGCAGGCTTAAGACGGTGAATGATCCGGTGGTGGCGAGCATAATGCTGGATAGTTCAGAGGTGATTGAATCAGATAAGACTGGTCTTTGTAATGCCACTGACATTGGATCTGGGCACGGAAATGCGGGCATGGAAGTTTGCCTAAGGATTAATGCTTCTGGTGAGAATTATTCTCACCATAAATTGGTACCGCAGCATATGAATAGGTATTAGGGTAGATAATATGAGTGCCACTTCTCGGGAGAATATATAAGTTAGCAACTAACATCGCAAACAGTATTACCTATCACAGTGCTATCTCAATTGCATCTATTTGCATCGAAGCCTGTGTTTTTATTCTGAACTAACCTATACCATACCGTCTAATTTTAGACCCCAACCCTATGCTTCGCCCCCAGGATCATGCTGCGCCGACTCGCTCAGCCCTGTGAGGCCTTCAGAGTACCCACAACGCCCTTACTGGTGGATTAGCGATGCGAAACATGGGGGATAAGCTGACAGATCCTGGGAATGAACTGGTTCCCTCCAGTGAAAAAGTCATTAAATGGCTCAAACGTTGCTAATAATGAACCTAGGGAAATAAAGCCACAGAGACGTTGAGACTCAAAATGGCGACCATTAAACAATACTGTGTTGAACGCAAAGACGCTATCCAAGTTCATGATCACTGCCCCGAGCGACCCTACGTTGAGCTGGAAGTCCCTCAAGATGCGAAAAGAGTAACTGGTATAACTTTTTCAGGAACATCTCGAGACCAAGGTAAGCCATCACTAGCTTTTTTTTTTTTTTTTGATTTTGTGGGACGCCCTGACTTTTGAATAGGCTGGGCGGATAGATCCGAAGCCGTGTCCTTCACATGGTGGGACGCCTCGGTTAAGCGTCCAGAAGGACGTGGAGATCTTCGCACAATCACTGTTTTTAACAACCGTCTCGCAAACTCAGAGCCTCACAATTGGTCAGATCGGTGGACTGTGTTCCATGGACCTCGGAGACGACTATGGATTGAAGCGCTGAGGCCTGGTGATATTATTCAGCTTGTCCCTCGAGCTATGTATATGGCTTGGGTGAATATCATTGACGAGGGCAAAATCAACATTGAGTATGAGCCGAAGGAACTAGATGAAGGTCTTCAAGCTCTCCAGATCACGTCAAACGCTACGCACTATTCTGAGACATTGAATCTTGAGCGACAAGATATCCGACTTCTTCACGTGGAGCCAGGGACATTTGACGATCCCATCAAATGTCATTTCCGCCTGACCAGCCTCAAAGAAGTTGAACTAAAGGGAATTGACTTTCACGCCTTGTCGTACTGCTGGGGAGATCCCACCGAGCGGGAGGAAATCTTATTATCGCCTAGCAAGAAGGAAATAAATGCTGGGAAAGACGGTGCAATATTTAGCATTGGCAAGTCCGCTGCCCAAGCTCTCCGCCGCCTAAGAAAGGACAATGAAACCCTCGTGATCTGGATCGATGCAGTTTGCATTAACCAAGACGACCTCGAGGAACGTGCTCAGCAGGTTACTCTGATGAGTCAGATTTACTCTCTGGCCTCAACTGTTCATATCTGGCTTGGAGAGGACAACCCCGGCGTCGAGGCCTGCTTGAAGCTCATCCGGGATATTTGCAATTCGAATACCGAACTTTGTCCTGGAGGTGAAAAATGTTCATGCGTTGGAACTGCCCATTCAATTCCGTTGGAAGAGATCAGGGCATGGGAGCAAAGCAAAAAGATGGAGGGCAAGACGCCCTCATTCAAGGGTATGTGGGAGGTTTTTGACCTCCATCTGAAGACATGGTCAAGGGAGATTATCGACCTAGCCGGCTGGTACGGTAATACACAGCTATCGTTCCTTATGAGCAGTTTGTACGAAAACCCATGGTTCACACGAGTCTGGGTCATCCAAGAGGCCTTATCAGCAAAGCTCCCCTATATCCACTGTTCTGGAGAGCAGGTACCATGGGAAGAAGTGGTTCAAGTGAGCAACTGGCTTGAAAACCCAGGATACTCTGGTCAAAGCCCTCATCTAGCATCGCAACAAATTTCAATGGCTGCCATCTGGAAAACCTTAAAGCCCAAGGGAAGAACCATAGAGGTTCCTACAACACCTATCGAAAAGCAGGATACAAGTGAGCTATCCAGTATTCTGGAGGTGTTTCTTTCAGGTCTGGATCTCAAGGCAACTGACCCTCGAGATAAGCTCTTTGCGTTGCTCACTTTTGCCAACGAGACTCACGATGCAACACGACTGGATGATTTCATACGGCCAAACTACGACAAGAGCAAGGAGCGAGTGTTCGCTGACTTTACACGATGGTGGATCCGAGAGCACGGCTCCGTGTCTATCCTGTCGTCTATTCATTGCCAACCTTCACGTACATGGGTCAAGACTCTGGGTCCAGATGATCAAGATCCAGTAACCAACCGACCAACCTGGTCTGTCGATAGTAAAGGAAGCTCAAGACGGACTCAGGCCAACCTGAACGCCCGGTTCAAGTTCAAAGCAGCAGGTAACACAAAGCCAGACCTTGAGCTTCTCAAGACCGATGATCCACTTGTTCTTCAACTCTCAGGAATCCATGTTACCGAGATTAAGAGCATCAGCCATGCGCCAATCGAGTACATATTTCCTTACCGGGGATCCAAAGACGACCAAAGCGAATTATCTCAAGTCTTTGACAAGATCTTCGATCTCTGCGCTTTAACACCATTTTGGACCAGCAAGCATGGCGCAGATGATTTCAAAGAGGAAAGCATCGCGACCTCCAGCATGAAGTACATGGACCACATGAGAGCCCACTGGAATTACGTGGAACGAGAACCAATTAAAGTGTTGAAGCCTGCTGGTGAATCAGAGTTGAAATATTACGAGACAGATAAGTTGCCGACATGCATGCAACCTTGTTTCTTTGCAACGACTTCAGGGTTGTTTGGGCTATGTCCATGGAGGTCGAAGGAGGGAGATGTGATTGTCTTGCTTGATGGAGGTAATGTCCCGTATCTATTAAGGCCGGTTGATGAGGAGAGATATGAACTAGTTGGTGAGTGTTTTGTGCAAGGAATTATGCATGGGGAAGTGTTGGAGGCACTAGAGAAACTTGATAATGGTTCAACTAGCAAGAGGGTCTTCAGTCTTGTTTGAGGGCTTTTTTTTTTAGCGAACATTAGTTTCCAACTATATATCCCATTTGAAACAGTGACCCAAGCCTTCATTCACTTCTCCATTATTTTGATGTCGGGAATCAAGGAAAGAAACAGTTATGAAAACGCTTCAGTTAAGCAGGTCTACATAGTAAAAGCTTGACAAAAGAAAAAAGAAAAATACTCCTCATGATCGCAAATACCGATATCCATAGTATCCCAGGACTCCAGTGCTTGACACAACAGTTGTCAGAATAAATACCAGACTCGTCACAATACCTTGTTCAAAGAATCCAAGTTGAGTTCCCTTCAGCTTACGTTTCATTTCTGGCAGTCTCTTGATAGCTTCCTGATCAAGTGCACTCAGCTCTTTTGCCGAAGCAGTGCTCATGATTTTGTTCAGTTTCTTATCAGTAGCAGATTTGGTGAGATATTTTGGTTTTAGGTGCGAGAAGAAACCTTGTTGATAGATGTTGCTGGTTCCAGCCTGAGGAGGGTGGTCAGCGGGCGCGATGGGAGAGTCTAGAATGTCTGTTAGTTATATGGTGAAAGATGTATAGCAAGAGGGGCGAGAACGCACAGAGTAGCTTTGTGGGAATCTGGTTGACGTAGCTGACAGTTGTATCGGCGAATTGACACAGGTACTTGGCCATGGCAGGGTTAGTGAAAACATAGGCAGCGGCCAAAGATCCAATACTGGAGAAAATTAGACTTATAAACCCAAGCCAGAACTCTTCTGTACATACTCTCTTGACGCATCAATGGCGTCGTCCATACTCGTGACAGCGTGCACAATAAGCGTAGCTTCATCAACCTTGTGTCGAAGCAAAGTGGATTGTCTGAAAGAATCATTAAAGCCCATTTCGAATTTAAAATAAGATGACATACCTGTTTTCAACATCAAGAATCACTCCGTTCGACCCCGAAAGCACAACATGAACTGAATCATCCTTCTCAGCATCCCTCGACAACCCAGATTTAGGAGCCTTGGACTTGTTATGGGAGTTGGCCAGAAACTCTGTACTTTGTTGTACAAGAGCGCGGAGTAAGTCTTTCTTGACCCATTCGTTGACAAGAATAACGTCAGGAGCGTAAGGCGCTTTTCCTTGGAGGCTGAAGCGGGCCGAGATGAGAGCTTTTGCAGCTTCTTGGATGTTGGCATCTCTTTCAACAAATGCTACAACGGGTGCTTCGGGGTCTGAGACGAGATGCCCTTTGAGAATGGGGCCATCGGAGCCGTTTTGTGAGACCCGGATGTGTGAGAGGTTGATATCTTCCGCTGTGACCTCTTGATTTGAGACTGTGAAGATATCTCTGTCCAATGACTTTGCAATAACGTCCAGAACAACTTTGGGAGTCTCGCGAAGTGAGTTTTGCGACTGAACTGATTAGTGTTTTATCTTCTAAACAAAATCAGAAGACTTACCTGAACAACAACACAATTTCCAGCTGCAAGAGCCGGTGCCAACGCTGCAATCAACCCATAAAAGAAAGCATGAGACGAAGGTTCAATGACTACAATTCCAACCGGTTCTCGACTAGTTGTATCATCATGGCCATTTGCAACAGCATACTCTTCCTCAAAAGCCTTGGCTGGATCAATTGACGCGTGTGCCTCAGCAATAGCCTGAAGAGCAAGCCAATATTCCACTTTTACCTCAGCAGATTGATGTTTTGAGTCTTTCGCAATAGCATCCTGAATCTGAACAGCATTGTCTGCCAAACCGCTGTGAAGGTTCCTTAGTTGGTCTTTTCGGTAGATGGGGTTGTGAAGACGGCCGTCTATGGCTGCTGATCTGATCGCTGCGAATGGTTTTGACATTGTGAATAGTGCTGATGAATGATGGTCACTACTACACTGTAATAGCGCCGACAATTGAAGACTTGAGCCCTTATTAGAGTCAACAAACAAATTGAGGCTGCGTGTTTTGATGCAAATAGCTCAAGAGGGAAAAGTCAGGGTTGATCCGGGGTCCCCGGATTCCCCATCGGTTCGGGTGAGCCCCTTGTTGTGTGAGGTCCTCCACATCCCGAGTGGAGGTCACATCAATGCAACGCCCGAATCATCCGGCTGCAACATGTGGATTGAGGAAAAGTGTAACCTCAGGCCATCTGATAACACGACGCGTCTATCAAATCTTCGACCCATTATCACCACTTCGCATCAATAGAGTCACTACTTACAACATCTTCAGTATGTCAACGACTACTCTTACTCAAACGCAAAGCAGTGTCATTCTGCAAGACTATGAACTTCACCACTCTCACGGCCGGGAAGATTCCCCGGACTGCCGGACATCAACAGTGAGCCCCATGGATCATCCCGAGTTCGAGCTGCCGCATCGTCGAGTTCCTGCGTATAGACCGCTCAACAGAGACGCAGAGCATACTGCTGGAGTCCGGGTCTACACTAGCACAGCTGAGCGATTCTTTATCACTGCTATGTTTCGCGGGCTAAGTTTCAACGCTGTAAGTACTTTTGAGAGTTCGCGATGAATTTGGCTGACTTAGGAAGGGTGCGGCTCAGTATTGGAGGGCGTCGATTGGCAGGTTTACGGATAAGGTCTGGAAGTATGAGGTTGGCGGAGAGTTTTGAGTTAATGGTTCAGCAACTTGAGAGACGGCGCTTACATTCGAATTTTATTATCTTATGAAAGCAATTAAATCAATAACTTGACTATCACATTATTTGTTCTCATATATCATGCTCTTGTCCTCAGGCCCTGCACGATCTATTTCATACTGGGTGTTTATTGACACATAGAGCGAAAGGCAGGAAGTGAAAGTGCGGGTTAGCAGTGGCTAGAGGCCTGAACGACAAATGAATCAATATGTATCATCCAAAGTTTCAACGGATACTGTTGTTCACAGATCTAGGCGAGAACAGGGCCCGCCCATCCTAGAACTTGCATCGCTTTCCACTAGTCCCTGAGATCTCCAACCGGGCGGCCCGATCTCTTGGGTTCCCATGGAGAGCTGCAGGTTTTAGCCTTGGTTGGGTATTGGCGATTGGCCTTCCTGTCGATGTTGATGGAGAAACATAAAGGCGCTTCCCTTTCTATCTGTGCGTTATGCATCTTCGTAATCAATCACCACCTTTAGATGTAACTGCTCAAAGCACGGCAAAAGATAAAAGTGGTTATTGCCGCCATGCAACCTGGTATTCTTCGTATTGTACTCTACATAGCAGAGAACTAATTGGAAACGTTCCCGATACCTCAATCCTATTTTACTCAGAAGCCTTGACGCCTACCATATTTCCATAATCCTCACCCAGCTCCCTATCCCCAACCTGCGGCTTTGTCGACGGCAAAAGCACATACAACATCCTCGCCCATTCAGTCTCGCTGCAGTTCCTCCATGCATGCATAGTCGCCCTCTGCACACAAACATCACCCCTCTTCATGACCTTCTTGTCCCCTGAATCCAGAATCAACTCCACTTCGCCCTCTAACACGATACCGTAGTCAAGACTGACAGTTCTATGCATGGGGGACATGTGACCAGGACACATGTCGACATATCGAAGAACAGTACCAGTTGAGATGCTCAGGCCTGGTGCATTCTCTAGGAAGCCTTGGTAGGCTGAGATGTCTGCGTTGTTGGCGAGATTGGCTGGGAATTCCTTTGTGGCGTAACCTAGTGCGAAATGTGCGTCTCCGCTGGGAAGGGAGTAGAAGGGAGCGTCTGAGTTGATACTTGTGTCGATAACGGCTTTGCCTTCTTCATTGTGAGTTGTGATGATGCGCTGAGTTTGTCTGAGATTGCCGTTGAGAGCCATTGTGAATACGTGCTAAGCTTATGTAACAGGCTGTTTGATGTTGTGAATATCGTTTTTTCAAAACATTTTGTGATTGTTAATTCATTCTCTTTCCATATCATTTTATGTTGGCAGCCGGATATACCCCAACTCCAGGTCTCTATACCCGGGGTCCCTTCCCCTCGATTTATGATCGGGATGTGGAGGGTATCCATGTTAGCCGATATCCGATCGCCCACTTAACCCATTGGGGGTTTCGGAAGTAGAGAGCTCGGGATATGATAGCTCAATAGTTGATAATACAATTGAGAGGACGATCAAGTTTATGGTGCAATATCTTTAGTTTCTGACTGTAATCATCTAAGACCTGAGTAGTTGAAGGCTTCCTCTCAGATACTCACACAATGGCTACCGCGGACTTCTCCCACCACTTCTCCGAGAAGAACATTCCATTCGGAATAGCTTCTTCTGAAATTCATAAGCCGCAGGCTGCCACCAGAATTGGAAACACTGTGATCTTTCTCAACGATTTAGTTAAGGGAGTCCTCAAAGGCGTTGAGGGTCTTCCCGAAAATGTCTTCAACGAACCAACTTTGAATTCCTTCGCAGCCCTGCCCAAGACAGTCCATCAACACGTTCGGAAGGAGATTCAACAAGCATTTCAACAGGATAGGCTCGATGGCTTTCCGTCCGGTAGCAAGGAAGATATTGAGACTGTGACAATGCACTTGCCTATGGAAATCAAAGACTTTGCAGGTATGAAGTTTTCTTAATACACCCCGCATTAATACTAAATTTCAAGTAGACTTCTCCTGCTCACTTGACCACGTCATCAACGCGGGACGCATTGTAGTCAACAATCCAAAGCCACCTCCTGGATTCTTCCATTTCCCTGTTGGTTATCAGGGTCGAACAGGCTCTATTGTTATTTCTGGAACAGATATCGAGCGTCCGTATGGGCAGTTTCGAAGTGAGAATTGTATCATTTATGGGCCTTCAGAGAAGGTTGACTATGAGGTGGAGCTGGCGGCTGTGGTTGGAAAACCACTGGCTATGAAGCAGCGCCTTCATGCTAAGGATGCTGAGGATCATATCTTTGGTTTCGTCATTCTGAACGACTGGAGTGGTAAGTAGGCAACCGTATTTTGTAACGTTTAGAGGCTAATGAGATTTTAGCGCGTGATATCCAAGGATTCGAAATGTCTCCCCTCGGCCCTTTTAATGGCAAGAGTTTGGGCACTTCCATCTCCCCATGGATCGTTACTCTTGATGCCTTGGAGTCCTTCAGGGCAAAATCCCATGCTCAGAAAAGCCTTTTAGCTTCATACCTCCAGCATCCCAATCCCTCAACATTTTCTATAACTATGAAAGTCGAGGTGCTCGCGAATTCAAAGGCAAGTACACTGGGTGTATGCCCTGTAGAAGCTCTGTACTGGACTCCTCAGCAAATGATTGCCCATTCTGTCAGTTCGGGTAGTGCACTTCGAACAGGGGATATCTTGGCTACTGGTACTATTTCTGGCTCTGAGGAAACAAGTCGAGGTTGTATGCTTGAAACTACAGAGGGTGGCTCCAAGCCGGTGACTTTAAGTGATGGATCAAAGCGGGGATATCTTGAGGATGGGGATGTCGTGAGAATAACGGCAGCTGTTGGAGATGAAGCATCGGGTGTTGGGTTTGGTGAGTGTGTTGGTAAGCTTACAGAAGCTCGGCCCTATTAGTTTTGTTTTTATCATCATATAAATCACGAACAACGGTTTAACAAGTTAATCTCGTCTCATCATCTTTCCTAGAAAACACCAAGTGACCTGCAAATTGAACTTTAAGGGGGAGATTGGTCAAACATGATCAAACAATGCGCTTCTCTGTGTCTTTAACAGCATAAACGCACCGCTTGTAGACCTGAGAGACTTCAGTGAATGCATATATAACAGCTTCGCAGGATAGGAGACAACTCGCCAAAGAATGTATCGCTTTGACATTTTACTACGACTAGTCACACCCGTAGAAATATAAGTTAAAGGATAGACTCTAGTTTATGCAAAGACCTATTAAATAC
>JABCJY010001353.1:0-61609 GCA_013184415.1 Fusarium concolor
ATATTTCTATAAAGATCCCATTTCTAAAGACCTCTATTTATAATAATTGTAGATAATTGAAGATGCAGAGGCGTCGCATTGGAAGGTTTAGGTTTACGCGAAGGTAGGGTGGCGTTCGGATACTTTTGGTACATAATTTTACGTGGCGGTGATACTATGTCTTTCGCCGAGACATCAGGGCCGAGAGGTTAAGCGATCCGTCAACGTGGTGACAGTAGTGGAGAGACGGATAATATCACAACTTGGGTAGGTGTTTTGCCGATCAGTTCTCTTGTAGCCTTATACTAGATCCCCATCAGCTCACGATATCACCGCCAAGTCGGCGATTTATAGATGGCAGGGTCGTATTTTCTGGTTTAACTCATTCGATGATTTTGCATGGATCGCATCTATCGGCCGAGGGACTATATTAGTTAGTGCTCCCGCCAATGAAAAATACGGTAAATCATGCAGCGTAGTATTGTTCGGGCCAGCCTTATCATAAACGGGGTCTCTGAAGGGACCCTGAGGACGTGCACTGAATCCTTCGGCCCCATTTCTTCGGGTATACGGCTACAGCTCGTTTTTTGTCGCATTTTAGTGGCTCGTCCAATGTTGAAGCCCCGTAAGGCCGGAAGTAAGTCCAACTGGCGAGTCGGGAAATAACTGAGCTAGTCTTATTAACCGAGATGCACTGTTAAAGCTCCTACCAAAGTTCTTCAGATTTTATCTTCATATAGTTCCTATCCAAGGCGAGTAAATAGGTTTACATCTTTAAATTAACCATGAATTACTGTAGCAATTGTGTAGATACTGTAACGTTACAGAATCTTTGCTCTGGGTTACATAGGCTGTAGCGAAAACCTCGCATTAGTTTAAATAAGTACATCTTATTGAAAGTTACATAGGTTAGAAACCAAGCCGGTCAAAACTGAGCACTGATAGTTCCGATATTCATTAGTACCTTTATTTATGGAACGAAAAAATAGTGTTCTTGATTATCCAGGCTAAGCTGTCGTTAAGTTGCCGTGAGGCACCAACAAGTCTAACACATGTTTCCCTATTTGCCACTCTTTTTCTGCAGGCCATGACATTCAGTCTGAAAGATATTCCAGATAATATAAAAAATTACAAATATTTCTTATTTAACTTGAAGTTTTAGGTAATACTAAGCTAGAGTAGGCTGTGTTGTCCACTTTGCACTTTTACTATAGCTATTGCGCCTGCTAAGATTGTTGAGATAGTGTATAATATCTTCATTGTGACTCAGAAGGGTTATTTACTATTAAGACCTGTGGCAAAAGCCAATCCTTCCACTCATAGGTATCAAGTGAGATGCTATGTCAGGGCCTACGGTGACTGTTGGTATATGGAAAGCAAAATAGAGGCCAGCCCATCTTGGCAATAGTGCTCACATCATTCCGATGGTATTTCCGTATAACGCTGTCGCATTCAACCAAACTACGGACACAAATTTAGTACTCTACATCTATTTTTCAGTCAAAGAAATGCTGTAAGGGTACTTGGACCTTGAGCATCAACAACCAGGGGAAATTAACCCAGCCAAATCTACTCTAAGCAGAACAAGTCATGCGTCCAGCTATCTCCAGGGCAAGAGCCAGAATACTGCAAAGACGCAGAGAAAATGGTCTGGTCCAGTAAGTATGAGACAACCGCAGAACGAAATAAGGGCTGAAGGCAGGAGTACATGATGTTTGGAAATCTATAGAATTCTCGGGCCGACAGAAACTCAAAACAATGCTTGCTAGTCAGACGAAGAGGTCAAAAGTCAGTCAGGTGATGCATTAGAGCACTTGTATCTCATTCCAAGATTGTGAGTGGTTCAGTATACGAGATACTAGGTACCAAATGAATATCTAAAGGCAAATTGTGGGAGTACCTGAGTTTATTTAAGATTACTGGAGCAGCTATTCGTGGAATAACTACCCTTTAGACATCCTAATTAATATCGGCCTGCAGTTGCCGAACAACCTGCCAGATCTGGGTTAGGCTAGCTTGTGCTTAGGGCTGTTTAGAGGACCGATCAGTCGGTATTGTTTCAGTTGTATGATTACCACGTGGTACATTTATCAACAGTCACTAAAACAGCACTTGGTTGATGAGCATCCAAGCTGAAAACTGATGATTTATTCAAGAAAGAAGGAAATGCATTGTGACACTTAAGAGACTGTCGATAATATTTTCCATTTACTCGCTAGCTCTCCCCAAACAGTTTATCCGTGTACGTAATAAAGTTATCTGCCGATCAGGGGCCCATGTTGCGGCAAGACCCGAAATAGCCTTGGAGAAGATCAAAGTTAAACTATCAAGGTACGGCCTCGTCCAATTAACTAACTTCAGTAAGTTTGGCACTGCTGCCAAACCTGCCATTCAACTTCCTGGTTGCATCTCATAATTCTATTGGAGCTTTCTTGAGTCATTGAACTACAAAGCCTGTTCCGGATGAACTAGTTGGCCTCGGCTCCCTGCGCACCGCACTTGTTCTCGCAGTAGTAAGTGAACTGTAATTAAAGATTAGCAAACGTTTACTAGTGACAAAGTTTAACTTACCTCATCGCCTCCAATATGCCAGCCCCGAGACCCGCAAACAAGACCATCCTGTTGCAGAATTAGTAACTCTCATCATCAACGCTTGAGGGCTTTCTCACGAAGTGGCAGTCAGGGCACTTATCCCACTGATTGTTACCAGTGTTACGTTTCTTGTAATAGTTGCAAGCGCATCTGGTTGCATCGGGAAGAATCTCGTAGTTCACACTCCAGTTGTAGCTGACGCTGAAGGGAGTTCCTCCATTGGGAGAGTAATGGCGGTTGGTGACGCAGACGGCCTGGCTGTGAAGCTTGGCGGAGGCACTATGATACAGGTGTTAACGAACTATTGAAGGGTGAGATATTGGTTGAGACAAGTTGTGTCTTACATCTCCGCAAGGGCAAGAAGGGCAGTGATGCTGAGGAGTTGCATTGTGGATGGAGTGGAATTGAGAAGCTTGAGGATGATGAGTCGGATGATTAGATAGAGCGATTTCGTTCTCGCAGGAGGGACGTAGGAATGTTTATAGTTTGTAGACTACTAGGGGCCCTCCACGGACAGCTCCAAAGACGGAAGTTCTAATTCGCAATCACCTCTTCTGGTGCCGGCAACCTTATTAACATCAGGAACTATACTCTTATCTTTACCGGTGAAGTCCATTTCAAACTTAGTCGTGCCATATAGAAAGAAACTAGCATGTTGAATTCTTTCGTCTCCATGTTCAGACGATCACGGCAGTTGGGTTTCAACAAAAGTTCACATCCGGTAGTAGTAAGGCCAAGAGCTCGGACGTGATATTGCTCTTCTTAGTCGTGGAAATTTATTCTGAGCTATCAGATGGGTCCATAGCTTGTGCACCACCTTCCCGTTACACCAGACTCTAAGTTTTCGCTTAGTCTATTACGGTGTTCAGCCTAAATACCAGTAATGGCTGTGATACATGTCAACTGCAAAGGTTGGGCTAATTGCGAAAGCAAGAGACGTAATAGATATCTCAGTTGACTAGATATCTCAATTGACTACACGAGATGTTCAAGTATAAAAGGTCGAGCAGTCCTTGGCATAAGAATAGCTCTTGTCCTTCCCTTCTCTTTAAGCTCTCAAGCAATTCTCCATTCTTCTCAGCTTCTTCCATCTGAACAATGATTTCTGCCAAAGTCATCCTTCTCGGCTTGGCTGCTGTTGCCAACGCTGCTCCTTTCATGACCGAACGCGATCTGAACTCAACTATTTGGACACCCGAGCATATCCTTAAGCAGGATGAGGTCATTCTCTATGGCGAGGGTCGCAGTACGTTGCTTTAATATTGATCATAACAGATATAGCTAATAAATTGTAGTGGAGGTCGTCCATGTCAGCGTCTACGAGAAACTTCTCGAGTCTGAGGGCATCGACCCCGTCACTCCTGAGATCGACCACGAATGGCTTGAGGCCGGAGCCAAGGCAGTAGGCCCTCGTGATCTAGAAGAGCGCCAGTCCTGCGGATCCACGACCTCGTACGTGACTGACCGTACTCAACGCTTCGTCGACTGGGACGTGCAGATGTCCCCTGTTGTCATCGGTGCTGGCCGCAACGGCATTGATGTCACCGTCGCCTCGTCCTACAGTATTTCCAACGGTGTCACTGTCAGCGCAGGTCTCGACCTCACTGCCGTCAAGGACCGCCTTGGCGCCAACTTCGGCATTAACTACTCACGTACCTGGACCACCCAAGCCACTGTCACTGTCCGTGGCACGGTTCACGCTGGCGAGACCGGCGTTGTTATTACCCGGCCTTGGACCAACCGCCGTTATGGGCGCCAATTCAGGGGTTGTGTTGGTTCTATGCGACAGACTGGTACATGGATGGCTGATGCGCACGAGGAGGGTTCCTATGAGGGTGTCAAATGGGTTGCTGGCGCCATCACTATGTGCATTAAGAGGCAGAGCAGTATTCCTCTGACTCGCTGCAATGGTGGAGGTCAGTTCCGCTAATCTCATAGCACTTTGCACTTCCCCCGGCTTGGACAGATAACCAGTAACCCTGGAACTTCAGAGTGCTGGCAAGGGAGATACTCCAGTATTATGCCTACATAGAAGGGTCCTGGACTGTGCTGCAAGAGGGTTGAAGAAGTACTTGGGAGATCGTACCTGTTGAAGGCCAGGGTCAAACCTTAGTTTGGCACGTTTTCAGTTAGGGGTTCTGGGCGATTCTTACAGATTCTTACAGACTCTGTGTGTTTGTATTCCTATATAAGACAAAACTTCACATAGAGAATATACATAGTCGAGGAAGAACCCACATCTGCCCATAGCGTAAGCTCTTTCAATTTAATACACAGTTGATACTACAATGCTGCAATAGTTCCACCTTGACCTTCCTTGTTACTACTCTCAAAGTTTGTTTATCTACTTGCGAAGATTGGTACTTGCATGCCTGCCACTCTTATTGATGATACCTGGGTGATAGTTGTGGAGTTGCCAGCAAGCCTTGTGGCGAAAGCTAGGCTTTTGCACATTTACTTTAGATAGTTGTGGCGCTGGTCTCGACCTCCTTTAGCCATTGTCACGTTCCAACCGACCCATAATAACACAAGCTTGTAAACAAGGCTTTTCAGAAATGGAAAGTGGCTGAAAGCTGAAAACCTCCCTGTAGCAAGTGTTAATTATAAAGAATCTACCAATTCACATGCTGACCACATTCAGCACCGTCAGTCAAAATGAATCCACGTACTCCAAATCCACTCGTACATTTCCAGCGCGTTGGGATTTTATCCGTCGCTGCTCTCTTCCTTGGCGGTGCCATTTTAGCGTTTAGTGGGCTGAACTGCCTCGCTGGGCCTCGCTCAGTCAAGGGAAACTCTCTGGCGGACGACAAGTTAAGGCTATTCCTTTATGGGCCACACCTAAGCGTTCAAGCCTGGATCGCTATTCTTGGTGTTGGCTTTGGACTACTATCTTTCGGATTCAACGAAAGCTACATTCACTTATTCGACTGGTACTGCAGCCGTCAGGCACACAGCGAGGGAGGCCTGGACTACACACGATACTTGAATTCCCAGCCTCGAGCACCTGTTCTCTATGGTCGTCGAGGTTTTCCCTTCCTCGTCACAGTCCGCTACTTCCTGATTCTGGCCTCTATTGCAGCCTCTATTGGGTACAAGTTCGGAGTTGTCAAAGCAGATCTTTCATTTTCTGGGGTTCTGGATGAAGGGTCACTGTTTCTCATGTCGCCTAACTTCGGCTCCGTCGAGGAACGGAACGACAACCCGTGGCTGACTGATGACCCCGCCCGTTGGGAAGCTAACAAAGCCTTCTTCCACGAAGATGGAGAGGCTGGCGACCCACCCAAAAGCATCATCATGGTCGGCCTTTTGGAATGTGTAAATCTACACACCATAAAATATGGATTTCTCAACTCTCGCGAAATCGTTGTTGTCGCAAACATGACTGTTGAGGATGCTGAGGGCTATGTCATGTCTCGCATTCCTTCGGGTACAAAGCGCGCATTCTCGACTGCTGATGAGTGGCTTGATCTGAGTTCCTCACCAGACTATGACTATGACAAGCCCAATAAGTCAAAGATTGCTATAGACTTTGCAATGGATCGAGCTGATCAAGTTTTCATTGAGTGGGCAAAGACGGATCCTTGGCATCACGAATATTCCGCTACACTGCCCGTGGCTCGTCGCATCACATACAAGATGCACTACGCTGTTGCAGAAGTTACACGAAGGATTTACGGCGATCTATGTGACTGGACGCTAGATGTCAGAGATTCTATACAGATACTCTCCCACGACAAGGCCTCTCCCTTCAAAGACGCTATCGACCCAGTCAACACAGCCTACCTGAATTGGGCATCACCCGTGATATCGACCTGGGCAGGCAGTGCTCGGAGTGGTGTCAGCAGCATTGTACAGATTGCCATGACTATCTTCCTGACCAACCTCGATGAGTCTCCATTTCATTTTGTGTCTCCCGACAGTCATCCATTCGGCCCTGAGGTCGCATCCACCTCAAGACAGTGGAAAACGGGGCAGGCGCATCATCCACATCTCGAGACATCTGGTGGCTCGGTAGCGGTAGGAAGCTGGATTTCAGCAGCAGTGGTTTTCGTGTCGATCGGACTATTTGCTATAATACTTGGAATGATACGCTTATACATTGGGCCTCCTGCTTTAACTTCCTGGATGGGACAGCATATATTCTTGGCTTACGAAGGCTCTGTATCTTTCTCTCCGGACCTTCAGACCTTAGCTTCTGGTTATGAAGCTGCAAAACCTGGCCTTGGCAAGCTATATCTAGTGTGAGCGGAGCTGCAAACGATTTACAGAGCGCTGGGAATCAAACGTCGAGAAAATAAGCGGCGTTCAGCATAGTGAATATGAATATGACCGTCCTCCACTGTCTGAGAGTCTTCTTTTCTATTCTGAATCTCCGAAATAGATAAATAATCGTTACGTAGCGACCAAATTGTGGGATTAATAGACCCCTGCCATTCATTGTTCACTCTGACGTCAAATTGACATAGATTTCGCTTCCCGCTAAGTGGCGACATACTATATCAGGCGTGCCAAGTCTTATTCAATATTTGAGTGTCACATTAAATATTTTTCTAGTTCATATTGCATTCCGTATCTTTTTACACGATCACTAGCAAGCCTGTTTTGGATCAATAGCAGCGCAATATACAGACCTGAACCTCACGACAAAAGCCCATTATGTCAGAAAGAAAAATAGCCAAGGTATATCCCGCCATAATTTTGTTGATCAAGGTAGCTAATCTCTGCTTTGGGTAGATTGGTATGGTGGGAATGGGCTCTATGGGCTCCATGATGTCTCTTCTCTTTGCCGAGAAAGGCTGCCGGGTTTATTACTATGACATCAGTAAGCCAGCCAGTCACTATTAATGTTAACTATTCTAATTGGATCCTAGGCCAGGACAACATGAAAGCGGCAGAAAATATGGTTAAAAACGTCGACAAGGAAAGCAGGGTTCTTCGGCAGAAGAGCTACCAACAGCTCTGCGATGATGTTCACTCTGAAAATCACCCTAGGATCATCATCTTCAGCATTCCCCACGGAAATCCTGGCGATAAGTGTGTCGAGTCTCTACGACCACATATGGTAAAGGGAGATATTATTATCGATTGTTCCAACGAATACTACGTGAACACGGAAAGGCGTCAGAGAGACCTAGCGAGAGACGGCATCTTTTATGTTGGATGCGGCGTATCTGGTGGCTACCAGAGCGCGCGGGCTGGACCGTCTATGTCGCCAGGCGGAGACCCTAAAGCATTAGAAATAATTATGCCACTTCTCAGGATGGTAGCGGCCAAGGACCACGATGGTAAACCATGCACCAGTCCCATTGGTCCTGGCGGCTCAGGCCACTATGTCAAGATGATCCATAACGGTATTGAACAAGGAATGATGTCAGTCATTTCTGAAGTCTGGTACATCCTCACCAAGGGTCTTCAGCTCAGCTATGAAGAAGCCGCTGCTGTTTTCGAGAAGTGGAATTCGACATACGAACTTCACAACACCTTCTTGATCTATATCGCTGTTGATATAAACAGAACCAAAGACTCCGAGGGACGATACGTTCTCGGGAGGATCCAAGATAAAGTTGTTCAAGATGTCGACAACACTGAAGGAACGGGTACATGGTCTTGCGAAGAAGCGGTGAGACTCCATGTCCCAGCCGCCAATATCCTCAGTGCGCATTTGTTCAGATGTACATCTGCAGAACTTAATCAGCGCGCTACCGATGCTGAGGCATCTGAACATCGAATTCAGCCTTCGGCAATGAACGTCAAGTCCAAGGATGACTTTATCGAAGATCTTCGCAAGGCGACTTACTTTTGTCTGCTCTTGTGCTTCACGCAAGGTCTGCAGATTATTCGTGAGATGGATCAACAGCGAGAATGGCACATCAACTACCAGGAGCTTCTCCACGTCTGGAGCGCCGGGTCTATCATCCAAGCTGGAGGCATCATGGAGCTTCTTGCAAGAGTATATGGCCAATCTCCCAGCCAGAAGAATAACCTACTGTCCAGCAAAGAACTTGCAAAAGAACTGGCCAAACTGTTGCCCTCTGTCAAGCGGTCAGTTATCGCAGCGCTGGAAGCTGATATGGTAATTCCAGCCATGAGTCAGAGCTTGGAATACTACAAGTATTCCACATCAGTGGATTTACCAACTCAATTGACGGAAGCAGAGTTGGATTACTTTGGGAATCACAAGTTTGATCTAAAAGAGGAACATAGAGGGGAACCAGCCAAAGGAAAGCATCACTTTGAGTGGAAGCCTGCAAAAGGAGAGTCAGACAAGTCTCGGCTTTGAAGCATCTAGGATAGTCGCGAATAGTCTCCAGGAGTAATTCAAGGTTATCAGAATCAATCTCGGCCCCGAAGTCGCGAAGCCGCGAGAATAGTTTCCGAATAGTCTCCAATAGGGTCCGAAAACGCGTACAGCAACAGATCATGCTCGGTCCTCGGAGATAATGTGTTTGTCAGCATTTATATCCAATTGGGCAACTGCTTCCAATTCTCGGGCCGTGATCGGCATTCCCGTGCCGATGAGGTTATTCACAGTTATTCCCGGAACTACTCCAGAGCAAAATGTCTCCACAACTATTGAAGAAATTTAGCAACCAGACAAAACATGACGTCAATCGAACGGTCACTGGCCTTGTTGGCCGAATTGATCGCCACTGCTTTAACAGGACTGGTCATTTAACTTTTGTGACTACTCGGCGTTAGCATTAGTCGCCGACGTTGGTACAGGTTATTTGGATAAAAGAAGTGGAATTTCCTGATCATCGATTTCTTCAATTAATCAACAATTCATTCAGTTCATGGGTTTTTCATCATGGAAAAAATTGACGATTTGCATAATTCTTCCGGTCAACCAGACCCACGACGTGAGTCTCGTTCGTCAGGTCATAGTCATACCAGCGACGAAGAATCTTCAATAGCTTCATCTTACAGCCGCGAAAATGACGACATTGCTCGTACCTACTCCCTCGGTGACGCAGGCTACGAGAGTATTCGAGCTCCAACCAACGGCATGAGCATGGCAAGAACTGTCTCTCGAAGAGAATCAGTCTTGTCAAGAATTCGATCTCGACCAGTTCCTCAATTCACACATCCTCTAGCCAACGTCAAAACCAGCGAGGCTGAACTCGTTGACTTTGACGGTCCCGATGATCCTTACAAACCAATGAACTGGCCAATCAAGAAGAAGATCATTACGACACTGCTTTACGGCCTCGTCACCATGACAGCAACATGGGCTTCATCATCATATTCTTCCGGAACGGGCCAAGTAGCAGCACACTTCCACGTCGGCACGCAAGTAGCGACACTAGGAACAACCATATTCCTGCTTGGCTTCGGAATAGGGCCTCTTCTCTGGGCTCCGTTGAGTGAAGTCTACGGACGACGACAAGCTGTTCTTATTCCGATGTTTGTGGCGATTTGCTTTAGTTTTGGAAGTGCTGTTGCGAAGGACTTGCAAACACTTATGATTACGAGATTCTTCTGTGCTTTTTTTGCTTCGGCGCCTGTTACGAATACAGGAGGTGTTTTGGGAGATTTGTATCTTCCGTCAGAGAGAGGAATTGCCATGGCGGGATATGCTATGGCTGTTGTTGGAGGTCCTGTTCTAGGTAAGTTTGGTAATACCACTGAGATCTACCATAACTAACAATTTTAGGTCCTATTGTATCAGCTGCTGTTGTGCAAGACCCAAGTCTAGGTTGGAGATGGACCGAGTACCTCACCGGTATCATACAAATCATCTTCTTAACATTGGCCGTAATCTTCGTTGACGAGAGCTATCCACCCAAGCTTCTTATTTACAAGGCCCGGCGGCTCCGCCACGAAACCGGCAACTGGGCACTACACGCCAAATTCGAAGAGTGGGACGTCAGTATCTCAGAACTCGGACGAAAGTTCCTTGTCCGTCCAGTTCAACTCCTCACGACACCCATTTGTTTCCTCGTTGCGCTATATGCCAGTTTCTGCTACGGCATTTTGTATATGCAACTTGGTGCTATCCCCATTATCTTCAGAGAAATTAAAGGCTGGGGTATTCTAGTGTCTTCACTCCCTTTCACCTGCATTCTCCTTGGAGCTATCCTCGGATGCGGAGCCAACGTTTATAACCAGTTGCTATACAACAAGGCGTATCATGCAGCTGGAAATAGAGCTGTTCCCGAAAAGCGACTTCCGCCTATGATGATTGGCTCTGTAATCTTCAGTGGAGGTCAATTTCTCATCGGATGGACTGCGCAAAAGGATATTCACTGGATCTGTCCTTGCATTGGCCTTGTCTTGCTAGGAACGGGCTTCTTCACTATCTTCCAAGCAGCCCTTAACTATCTGGTTGACACGTTTACTATGTACGCAGCATCTGCTGTTGCTGCCAACACATTTCTTCGATCTTGTTTTGCTGCAGCCTTTCCACTGGTTGTCGGACCGCTGTATCACAACATTGGTGTTGGACCTGGATCTAGTATCACTGGTGGATTTGCTGCGTTGTTGATCCCCGTTCCTTACATTTTTTACATCTACGGCAAGAGGATCAGAGCACGATCGAAGTGGTCGAAGGCTTCTGTATACGACTGAAGAGCACATATAAGAATATGACTGAAAAAGAAATTGTACAATTGACAAATAAAATAATATAGATAGTCCTATCTATAATGCAATACTCCAATATGCCAAACTCCTTGCTCCTTATCTAATTCATGCTCTTATTTGTTGCCAACCTGCTTATTCCATAACGCCTTGTATTTTCCGTCTATTGAGATCAATTCCGCATGCGATCCTGACTCAACTACTTGTCCATTGTGAATGACCAGAATCTTGTCTGCGTTCACAATTGTTGATAGTCGATGTGCAATGACAAACGTCGATCTCGCACGCTTCAAGTCGTCCAAAGCGCCCTGAATGCTCGATTCTGTGTTTGTGTCGACGGCACTCGTAGCCTCATCAAGGATGAGAATTGGAGGGTTCTTCAAGAAGACTCGAGCAATAGCGAGTCTCTGAATCTCTCCTCCTGATAGCTTGACACCTTGCTCTCCCACCTCAGTATTGTATCCATCGACAAAGCTTAGAATCTTGTCGTGAATAGCAGCAGCCTTGCAAGCGGCGTAGATCTCTGCGTCAGTTGCTGAAGGTCGAGCGTAGCGCAGGTTTTCGAGGATCGATGCGTTGAAGAGTAGAGGGTCCTGGGGAACAACACCAAGAGCATTTCTCAAAGAGCTGAGAGTGATGTCTCGGATGTCGTGGCCATCAATCGTGATGGAACCTTCGTCGATATCGTAGAAGCGAAGTAGCAGCTTCATAATAGAAGACTTGCCAGCTCCAGTTTCTCCAACCAGTGCAACGGTCTGTCCTGGCTCAACAGACAGAGAAAGATCATGGACAGTTGGCTTCCTAGGATCGTACGCAAAGCATACATCGTGGAATGCAACATGACCATCGACCTTCTCCAATTCCAAGGCACCTTCCTTGTCTGTGATAGTTGGCTTTGTCTGAAGAAGATAAAGCAGACGCTCAGCATCCACGAGATCGGACATGAGTTGCCTGTATGTATGAGACAGGAACTTCAACGGCCAGACCAAGTACTCCCAGTATTGAATGAAGAATACAAAGTCAGCAGGTTTCGATCCACCTTGCCAGACGTCATAGATAACAAGACTTGACACGGCAAAGAAGGTGCATGGAATGAGACCATTGAGCATGCCCTGGATGTAAGCATCCCTCTTTTCGTAGCTCTTGCCAGCAGACAACTGCTTCTCCACAGCAGATCCGAAGCGATGTTTCTCGTAGTTGAACATGTTGAAATAGGTGACGGTTTGCCAGCCCTGAACAGCCTGGTGCATAACACGAACTTCTTCTCTCTGGGCCTTTGTCGATTTTCGACGGTTGTCAAGGTTCCATCCTGTAGCCTTGACTTCGAAGGTGATAAAAAAGACTGACCCGATTGCCATTGCGAGAGCGACGTAGCTGTTGAACTTCCAGTACAGAAGAACAAAAGCGATACCCAAGTCAACGACTGTTGGGAGAAGTTCGATAACAAGCATATCCAGCACATTCGTCAACGCTTCGCCTTGCTCAATAGCCTTCATAACCTCCGCTGAGTCACGATCAGAGTGAAACTCCATGGGCAGAGACAGCACGTGGTTGAATGCTGCATTGGTGAGAGATCGGTAAGAAAACTGCTTAATCGGGATCTTGGCCAAAGCTTCAACCAGGCCAATCACAGTATCATGAGAAATAATACTCATAGCAACCCACATGAGCAGCGCGGGAAAGGGATTCTCCTTGTTGAGGAGACGATCGGCGACGATGCCAAGTTGATAAGGGACCAGGATGTTAAAAACTCGAGTGGCCAGGATGCAAAGTAGTGAAATGAAAATGCAGAACTGGACTTTTCGATCATTCTTGGGGATCAAGAAGGGCAAAAAGATGGAAAAGTCGGAGAGGTATCCCCACCAACCCCCCTTCTCTTTGAGCTTCTTTGCTCGCTGGCGCTTGATTTCGATGACATCCTCATCGGACTCACTGCCTGAGAGGTACTCATCATCATCTTCGTATGCTGTGTTTTGAGAAGAAGTTTCAGTGCCGTAGCTTGGACAATCAGCTCGGCCGTTTGTGCCAAGAAATGGCTGTGATTCTTCGGCATCTGAATCGGTGGTGTAGTATCTTCCGTGGTTGGACAGATGGTAGATTGCCAGGAATAAAAGTGGGAGGATTCGGAATGACTGGAAGGAAAGTTGCAGAATGTCATAGACATTATCCTTGCGGCTGACAGCAGAGAATACCTGTAGTGGAATCTCAAATGCCAGGGTGATGAGCGATGTTCCTAGAACAAGAGCACGAGGTGCGTTGTCCCGAGCCCAGATATATCCCCATGTCGAAATGAGGACAACGAGGTGGATAGTTTGTGTTTCTTTGCTGTGTTTGCTATGTCGAAGGATTGCCGTTATTCCCTCCGCTATGTATCCGAGAAGCAGAAAGCCAATAGCGATACGGTCATACAGGCGAGAGCCAGAGGCCTTGCCAGGGTTTAGACGCCCAGCATTGTAAAGAGTAAGAGCAGAAACAAAAACTACAGCGGAGATAGCAACGCCATAGTCAAGGATATGAGAAACCTGAAGAATTGACGGCATGGTTACTGGCCGGTGCAGGCGAAAAAGGTATCGAATAGTTTAATTTAATTACATGTGCAAATCACGTCCAAGGCAAATCTTATATACTTGTCTCTTCAGCCCTATGTGTCACTCCGTAAAAAAAAAGAGCCAAGAAGATGCATTACACGCTGCGGCCACTGAGGCTTGGAATATTCGACGTAACCAATCGGCGCAGCGATGACTCAGTGCCACAGCGGGTCACATCCTCTTGCCACAGAGCCACAGAGATTAAACTTATTTAGAGTGTCGCTGTCTCAGGGTGTTGATTGGCTTGAGCGTATTATACAGTGGGGAGAGGTCTCGGCAGCTACGGAACCGAGGCTCAGTACCCGAGTAATGAAGGATCATCAGAGCACGGAGTAATATCTGACGTGTCTGTGTCTGTGCATGCACGCGTGCTTGACTCACTGGCTTTGCTTATTGGTGACTGCGTAGCGAGTCATGATGATTCCGCTTTTGAGCGTCTTGCAGTCTGACAAGCAAAGTCGGATGTTTTTGACAGGTTCAATCATTTTGATCCCATCGCCAAGCATGACAGGCATTACAGCTGCCTCAACAGTATCGACCAAATCTGCCCTGAGACACTGCGCTGCAAGCATGCCACCGCCCATAAGCCAGATGTCTTTTCCTTGATGCGATTTTAGCTGTCGGATATAGTCAACGACATTTTCGTGTATAATTGTAATATCAGGAAAGTCTTGTTGCTTCATGCTTCGACTGGCCACGATGACATTTTCTTTCGGTCGCTTTGACAGTGGATTTTCTCCCAGAGACTGCATGACTTCGTATGTCTTGCGGCCCATGACGAAAAAGTCAAACTCAGCATACAGCGCGTCAAAGTCGATGCTGGAATCTTCAACGATCCAGTCAGATGAGCCGTCTGGTGAGGCTATATAGCCATCAAGACTTGTTGCAACGTTGTAGCGAACTTGCGGCATGGTTAGGTAACAACTAGCAAAAAAGTGAGGATTGAAGGCGCGAGAGAAATCTGGGTGAAATTTCACAATTAATGGCCGAAAAGAAGTGTCGGATGAATAATTCCGCCGATTACTGGCTAAAAGCACGAATATGCTTGGCATTGCTTCACTACGCTAACAGAGCATGTCTATCCTTCGCTATCCTCTGTCATCTATTTCTTAAACTTCTTAGTTTCTGTTCCCAATGCAGCGAGTAATTCTTCTCTCATAAACCAAATCAGAAGAAATAAAGTTCCTGGTCCAAGTAGAAAGCCCAGCACGACGATAGCACCAGCAGCTCGAATCCATGAGATGCTGCAAACTCCGATATTTCCTAGATCCTTAGAACGATAAGCCAGCCACGAAAAGCCCGCAGAGTAGGTACAGATATGGTCGTATTGCATGGTAGTCCGTAGCGCAAGATTTGGGTCTTGGGGAGTGTTGATCAGGTATTGGGGTACAAAGAGCTCGAAGATTGAATGCTCCGATTTCACGATGGTATACCACCAAGTTACCGTGCTGATAATACTGATGACCACGATAGTAACCCGGAGAGAATTGTTCCCTTCTTTGACGCCCTCGGAGACTGTTCCTGTGACTGAGGAATAATCTTAGACATAATAATAGATCCCCCAGATAGAAAACAGTTGCCAAATGCAGTCCCACCAGTTTCTTGCCTCGAGAAAAGAATGAGAGAAGGATGGGTAGTGCGAAATATAGTAGCCCAACACGATAATAGGAAGAAGAGCTATACAAGGTGCAGCACCAAGACGAATCAAGCTCGGTGTAGCAAGCTTATACGCAGGTGTAAAGATATAGAATAGAAAGAAGATAATAGGCACAAGAATGCCAAACCCAACCATTTGAGCCAGAAACATAAAGATAATGGGGCTAGCAAAGGTTAGACACAAAGCTATTAAACAATAGGTACACTTACTATTTGATTACAAAAGATGTATTCCCAGGTCTATAGGACTCAATCATAACGACAGCGTACATACCAGCAAAGTCCATTAACAAGACCAAAAACTGAAACCAAGCCTTCTCATACGTGCAGAATTGCAAATGCGCAAAAGCAACAGTGAATAGCAACATGGTTATCTAGTACAGGAATTCTATAAAAACTTATACGAATTAGAACGCTAACTCCAGGAGTTGTAAAGGTTGGTTTTTTTTATCATTTCTTCGAATATAAGGCTGATGGGCTGGACCATGGTGATGGCTCGTGCATAGAGAGCCGTGATGGCGAGGAAAGGGAGGGCATGGAGGGCGCGTCGGGGACGGCTCTCAGAAGTTGAAGCGTGCATTGCCATTGTCAAAATGTTAATCCTTATCAGATCTGAGATCTATCAAGGTGACACAACCAAAAAGACACTATATCTTGAAAGAGAGTGATAAAAACGTGAAATGCGTTCTCTCTGGCGGTTTCTTTTCGTTAGATCCTGTCAATGTTTAGATAAGCGTTTAGACATGAGGAAGGATTCGAAGGATTCAAGTGCATACAGACTCCATAATAATACCTGAAGGACTTTATTCTAGAGCACACTATAGTTTTTCACATATAGAACTCCAATAACCTGAAATAATTCTTTATATCCTTTTACTTTAAGATCTCTTATGCTATGTAACAAGACACTCTTTCAAGGACAAAACTTCATATCTATCGTTAAAGACAAGAAAGCTGCGCTACATCATGATGCATATCTAGTCTAGTCTATAACAAATCTTAAGCAAGAACCGCGCTGATAACCAAAGCCGCCATCATGACATATACCGACGAACTCATCAGCCTCATAGCACCATCCCTCTCATCGCCTTTCCTCACTGGTTCAGGCGAGTTCTTCTCACCCTTCTTGTCACTAGTCTTGTCTCCCTTATCTTTGTTCCCCTTATCCTTATCCTTGTCGCCTTTATCTTCCTTCGTAGAGTTGGGCTTATGCTTTGTCTCATTCCCATTGATACTCATATTGAAGTTGGCAGCTGTGAACGTAACATTGCCGTTTGAAAGCCATGTCTCAGTTCCAAACTCCACGATTCCTAACCATGGGTCCTTTGGTAGATCGTCGACTTTCTTGCGGGCTTGTTCAAGAATGTACTGAAACAAAGGATAGAAGTCTTCGTCGAAGGATAGTATATCCTGGTTACCCTGGGTGATAGCCGTGAAGACGTGCGTTCCGCCTGAATTCTTCCCATAGAACAACGAACTGCCATAGTTAGTATCTGCTGTTAGGAGCATGAGCGGGAAACTTACAACTCTGTCTCACCAAGAGTCACATTCGACAAAATACTATTCTCCTTCCGTCCAAGCCACCACGGATCTCCCACCCTCCCCAACCAAACCATAAACTCAATAGCAGCAGCCTGCGGATACAGCGTTCTATTCCGATCATCATCCAGAAAGAAATCCCAAGCCGCATTAGCCTGAACGCCCGTACTCGCCAGCTCAGCTTTATTCTCCGCCCATTTTGAACTGCTGAAATCTCGTGGTGTTTGGTCCGGACTACCTGGAGTGTAGATCCAATCTGTAGATAGGCGAATTGATGAAAGATTGCTTAGGCGAATTGGGAGATTTTTGTGGTTGAAGCGGACATAGGGGAAGGAGTGGACGTCTTCGATGTTTTTATCCCAATTCCATGTTGCATCGAATGCTGGTGTGCTGTTATCGACTTTGAGGCATACAAAGCCGTTATCAGGACTCTTTTTATTCCATGCGTTGGGATAATCTGCGATGTCAGTCAAGATCTAGCCAATCGAGTTGATGCAACTGACATGAGAGCGAATCGTTTTCTGTGCCAAACCGCTGATTGTCGCATACTGTCTTCACCTCAGATTTCCCTTCAACAAATCCCGATAGCAATGCAACCGCACAGCCCGCAAATGTCGTCAACTTCATCGCGGCCTTAAAGAACGTGCACGAAATGAAAGACCAGGGTTTCCATGCAATGTTACAACGCCGTGCTTTGACTTTCTTAGGCAGTTGAACAGACAACCAATCCCTGCTATCGCTATCAGCTCAGCCTCAAGCGACGGTTTAGGATTACGGTTTCAAAAGAAACGGCAGCAGATGCAGAACTCTATAAACAAAAATACGAAAAGAAGTCTGACATACGAGTGATGATGATAGGGGCTTACGTGGCCGTAGTGATCTACTAAAAAGACTACGGATACGACGTCATGCGATTTTGGATCTTCAACGCGTAGTGGAACCCGCGATGCCAAGGTACGCGGTCTGTCTTGGGAAATTACTCTTCTCGTGTTCGTCTGGTTCCAACCAATCATCGTCAAAAGAATCGTGTGAGAATACCCTCATCTCAGGTATGCCGAGACCAAATGCACGCCCAACTCATCAATACGATAATTTCCCACTGTCGGCCCAAGGCTCTAGTTGATCCGCTTCCCATAAACACAAGTTCGCCTATCTTGCTAAGGCCCAAAGACTTGTCGCTTCCAAAAACTGCTACGATTTCTTCACTTTCTTGGCCGATGTCTTCTTGGCCAAGCCGTACCAGTTTCCATCCCCAACTTGACCCCTCCAGGCTCTTGACTTGTTTACCCCGCGATAAACGCCATTCAAACCTCTCAACGCGATCACGAATTCGCATAGCAAACCAGTATCCTTCCTTTAATTTATCAACAGTCGTGCATCGCAGCAGTTCTTCACGCGTATCTCCATCTTCTGATAATGCAGGGAGATTGATAAGGAAATCTTGCTTCCATTTGGGATTTCCTTTTGCTGTCGCGAGTACGGAACATGTTGCGTCTGATCCATCGTATAGAATGGCATCGTAGTACGCGTTTGGTGGGATGTGGATAGCAAAAGCGCGGTCAGAGGTGGGATCAGATAAGAGACATTGTAGCGTGAGGGATGCTCGCTTGGTGAATGATGCTGATAGTTTGAGTGGGATGCCTTTTGATGCTGTTTCTGGTGATATATGAGGGGTAATCGTTGACTCGACTGATGAAGTGTTGCCCATCTTGACTATTTCCGAAGAACTGCAGACCGCTTGAACTTAATTTAGTGGTTCAATGGGCTGAGAAACTCGATTGATATACGATTCAAATAGACGGTGAGGATGTTTATCGCATCAGTTGTCGTTTTACTCGTCTTCGCCTTGAGTCTCGTATTTCGGGTTCGTGAAGGCATCTCATCCGACAATAACGACTCGCACCAATGACCACAAACAAATTCAGCCACAAAAAAATAATTGCAACGCGTGCTGCATTATGAGTACCATTCGCAACATTTTTTACAATTTGTAACCATTCAGAATCACGCTTTGCGCCCGTGTTGAATGCATTTTCTGTCTTGCTCTAGGGTATGTGGCTAGTGTACTGTGTGGCCGTGCTAAAGTGTGGCGGTTGTCCTGTCAACATTGGCATCGGCCATTCATTGGCCAGTCTGGCATTGCATCACAGCATCACCAACATTCGAAATGCCATCACAAGAGGGTCTCGACGGTTCATCCTCGCCTTAAAGAACACGGAACTTATAGAAATGGCTGTAGATATTCTCTCGTGGCTACGCCAGGTCGATGATACCCCAAACTCCCTTGACGAGACCGACCCAGCTCAACCACCAGCGATTCCACCCAAGAGTCGAAAGCGACAGCGCGGAGACAGCTCGACCAGCGACGACAATCTCCTAACCTCCAAGCCTATTACGAGCATCAATACGCATCCGACTCCACCTCCATCTTCCTCCAAAGAAGCTGCGACAATGGCACCAGCTAAGAAACGAAAGACAGCTCAAGACGCTATGTCCCCAACCGCAAACGATGCGGACGAGGGCGAACAAGAAAAGACCCCCAGACCACTACGAAGCGTCCATCTTCCCAGCGATGCCTCCTCCCGCTCCTCAGCCAGCGGTCGCTCCGGCGCATCATCACCTCGAAAGCAATTAGCAGCCATGGCTCTGTCTAACCACGGTGTTGAAACACGCGCTATGTCTGATCCGTCAGGCCTTCCTCCGTCCTTAGCTACCATGCGAACGAGGCTATTGCAATTTGGTCGTGGGAGGGGGATTTTAGGGCTTAATGGCTTGTTGGGTATAGAGGATGAGGCAGCGGCAAGAGAACTGCATCCTGATATGGTTGCCATATATGAGGATAAGGAATTTTGCTGCTCGGAACAGCGCGGCGATCTGGGGACGACTCCAAGTCCTGAGGATGTTTTGTATATCCTTGAATGCGCGGCCGATTGTCTTCGCATGGGTCGATCTGAAGCAGCCTGGAATCATGAAGTGCACTTCCCTTTGCTGTGTCTTGCTCTTCGTCCTCGATGGAAGGGTGCGTTCCAAGGGCTCGTCAATGTGACATCTTGGTAAGTCCAAGTAAATCTGAATCCCCAAATTGCCTCCCTTCTAACCAGCTACAGCTCAACGGCCTCTATCATCCCCGACTACCGCATCCGCTTCGCACCCGATAAAAAGATCGACTTTTGCGTCTATATCAATCCTCACAACGATCCCTTCGATACAAATATTGCTAGTAGCGTGGATACCGTTCGCGCTCGGCTTCCACTGCTGTCAATCAACCCAACCGATGACCTGTCGCTACTGAGCAATCCTATTGCCATTCCCATCGAGACTAAGCGCCCCGGTGAAGGCTTGGACACAGCCAATCTTCAAGTCGCGACGTTCTTGACTGCACATTTGACGCTTCTGCAGCGACTTGTTGACGCTGGGGCTGGTGTCCCGGTTGAAGATGGGGAGAAAGCGCCGTCGGTGGATGATCTTGGGTTTCTTCCTGGATTGATTGTGCAGGGCAATACGTGGAACTTTATCGCGGCGAGCCGCCGGGACTCTCGAATTGTAAGTTCTCGGTCATTGCGATGGACTCGACATATGCTAATTGCTTCAGGTCATTTGGTCAGAGACATCGCTCGGTTCGACAGGCGATATTTTCGGTATCTATCAAATTGTCGCGTCTTTACAACTGCTACGACAATGGATTAATCACACCTACTGGCCATGGTTACGACGAGTTGTCCATCGAGCTGTCCAAGCTACCAATGTCCCAACTGGATGATAGCCCCTCAAGGCATCGCAACACTAAACAAATCACCTATCTTGGCTCCCTCACGAGCTTGGACCCTGACGCGCGGATATAACCGTACACCACTTGGGTCATTCCAGGCCAAGTCGAGAATATCGTGGCGCCATGGACCCCGCGAAGCTTAGCCCGTCAAGGGTTCACCGCCATGAGTAAGACAGGTTCCCCTCATCGGTCTCACCATCGATCGATAAGAGCTGTGTACCGGGCAGTTGCATATCCCAGTAGGCAATTGAATGCTCTGGGATGTTAGGATACATAGAATATCTGCTTTACGAGAGAGATTGCTTCTGCTCGTAGGAGCAATTCTCGTAAACCCGTGTTAATCCCCAATTCACAGGGTTCATCCCCAGCCACTCCAGCCAGTGGCGTTAGCTACCCATGCCATCATGCCAGCAACACGGCAATGACGGCATCGACGCTCAACCAGTCCTTTACCAAAATATCCGTAGAGTTCATAGACCGTCTCGAATAAACCAAGAATTCACCAGCTGAAACACAGCTACGTTATGCTAACATTACGTCCTCTGTGGAGTTCCCCCCGTAAGCTTCCAACATTACGTACCCAAGCGGCGCCGCTTATCCGAGCTTCACGGAAGAGATTGCCGAAGTGCATCATGGAATGAGCCGTGAGATCCGATGGGCTCTCAATAATCGGCCGCTGAGGTCTCCATTGGCTCGCAGTGAGGTAGACACTATACAGTATTGTATCATACTAGGAACGTACCGTAATGCAGCTTGTTTCCAATTTTAGCATGGGAAGCTGTCTAAAAGGACCCTGAACCCCTCAAAGTATAAAGGTCTAGCTTTCCGTGTGCATCAATTCTTAATTTTTTATTCAAACATCTTATTCTTATTTCTCAACACTTCATATCACATTTAAACATTCACAATGGGTTGGTTCGACGGTACGCCATCCTCTCTCTGTTACCTCCGCGAGTAACATGTAGCTAACTGCCTTCAGACGACTCTCACCCCGCTCAGGCTTACGAAGAGGTCACCCAGCGCCCTCACGAGGCAAAGTGGTCCCACGAACTCCTCGGCGGTGCTGCTGCTTTCGAGGCCGCCAAGGCCTACGAGGAGCACGTCGCGAGAAATGGTAAACGCAACAACAATGTTGACCTTGAGAGACATCGCTGACGGTGAGACAGGCCAGCCAGACAGCCACGCCAAGGCCAAGGAGTTCATCGCCGGAGCCATCGGTGCCTTTGTCGATCGAGAGGTTGAGACCCGGGGTCTGGACTTTGTTGATAAGGAGAAGGCCAAGCGTCACGCTCGGGAGCATGCCGAGGAGGCGTTTGATCAGAACGGTCGATGGTAGATGGGAATCTTGATGGATCTTATGATATCGAATACAATGAATAACGAGTTAAATTTTAAACATTGCTGCCCGTCGTCGCATTGAGATTTCGCAAACCAACGTTGAGCTGATTGGGCCACGGAAGGCTGATTGGTTGAGTATTAACAATGGGGTGCCCTGAGCGGAGGTTAAAATTGCAGTGAAGGTTTCTAGAAAGTAGCTAGGAGTAATTAAGGTTGCTAGAAGGTTGCATTAACCTGGCTATCTCCAATTAGATGAGCATATCAGACCAATGATAGCGACAGAGTCTTGATATCTCACCACGCATGCGAACACAAGAAATATTGTGCTAAAATCTTAACCATTGCTGCCTGTTATTTTACTGGGATTTCGCAAACAATCGTTCAGCGGACGCAGTTACGAAAGAGAGAGAGAAAAATTGTCAGATCTCGTTGATCGGGTATTAACCATAGAGAACCCTCGACGGAGGCTAGGATTGCAGTGAAGGCTGAACCTAGCATCAGCGATAGAGGAGCCCTGGGCGGGGGTTAAAATTGCAGTGAGTGCAAGGCATACTCAGTTATAGTGTGCAACAAAACGTCAGGTTGGATGAGGACAATCCAGAATAACCACAGAATACATTCAGTATCTACAATCAAGAAGTTTTCATCAGCGGCAAGTGTTCTTACTATATACTTAATACTATACACACCTTGCCCATTCATCAACTCATATCTCATCAGAATTTTAACTAGCTTCCATCCTTAAATAAGATCGTGATCGCAGATCTTTCCCTCAACACCACCAGTAACATCATGCATATGCAACGAAGCAGTATCTCGAACTCTCTTGATAGCCCCAACAGTCGTGTTAGAGGGAGTCTTGGGAATAAGCTTAACACCATCAATAGCAAGCTTGCTAAGAACATGTGCAGCAGCCTGGGCGTTGATGTGAAGCGTCTCAGGAACGGGGTTGGTGATGTTATCGCAAGCCTGGTGATAGCAAGCATCTTGCTCAAGACCAGTTCCAGTAAAGAGACCGCCAACTGGCTTGTCGATAACCTCCATGAAAGGAATATAGTCGGTTCCGCCAGTGAGGCCAACGGGAGTGACTTCGATCTTCTTCTTCTCGAAGAACTCTCTGAAGAGATCTTCAATGACATCTGAGCCAGGAGGTCCACCAGGACCCTTCTTCTCACCGGTTCCATCAAAGACACCAAAGAATCCACGAGAAACCATGTCGAAGTTCAAGTAAGCCAAAAGGTTGTCAACCTCCTCGGTCTTCAAGTTGTTGACGTAGTAGCGTGATCCAACCAGACCGTTCTCTTCTGCGCCCCACCATCCAAAACGGACTTTGAGGTTAGTCGAAAAGTGCTGAAGACCCTTTGCTGTTTCGAGGATAAGAGTAGTTCCTGATCCATCGTCGTTGATACCAGGTCCAGCTTGCACTGAGTCAAGATGAGCTCCAAGCATGATGACGTTTTCACCATCGCCGCCCTTAGTCTCAGCAAAGACGTTCTGGGTAATGCGCTCTTCGATGGTCTGGATGATCTTGACGAACACCTCAAGCTTCTCTCCAGCATCAAGCTTGGCCTTCAAGGATTTTCCAGGCTCTTGGTCGATAAGACCCGTGGGCACGTACTCTTTGGGGTTGGGGGCGGATAGAGTACCAGCTGTGAGCTTCGCCTCGTCCGAGTTGTACAAAACAACCACTTTGGCACCAGCCTTAGCAGCAGGCTTAACCTTTCCAGCGAAAGTAGTTTGGTCAGGGCAGAGGCCACGTTCAACAAGAACAACCTTTCCCTTAACATCAAGACCCTCATAGTTCTTCACATCACAAGCCTTTTCACCCTCAGGTCCATGGACAAGCTCAGCCGTGACACCCTCCTCAGAAGTACTGGGAGTATACGTCAAAGCAATAGTTCTGAACGAATCATCGCCGACTTTGACCTCAGCAGCAAGGGTTTGGGTGAAGTTACCAGGAAAATCCTGCTTCCAAACCTTGAAGCCCTTTAGCTTGGAGATCTCATGGTAGATGAAGTCAACTGAGGCGGCGTATCCGGGAAGACCGAATGCACGGTTTCCTCCGTTAGCGTAGGCGATGCCATTGAGTTTCTTCAAGTTGTGCATTAAACTAGATTTGTTAGTCAAGGAGAGTCATAAGGTGGTGTGATGCATACCCTTTCTCGGTGATGTGCTTCTGTAGCTTTTTGGAGCTGACAGGGGGATGGGTAGCCTCTGTAAGAGGCGAGAGCGCCAAAAGAGCAGTCGCTGTAGTTAACTTCATGGCGAAAAGGATTGAGGTCTCAGTCAAACAATGGAGACTGGAGAGCAAAAATATCCATTTTATGCCCGGGGAGAGTTCACAATAAATACTCATTGAATCATCACTCTCCCCACTTTCCAGTAAATCACTGTGAGCGATCAACAGAAGTTCCTGCAGTGATTCTTCAACAAACCCATTCCCTCTTGCGTGATTCGCCCTGCAAAAGAACTATCGCGGAGATATCTCGACCTTTGGAAACTAGTCCGGTTCTCTGTGAAGATCCAGCTTGAATTGGGAAGGTCGGTGTTTATTGCAACGCTGACTACAAGATGCCAAGACGACGCTAAGAATATGCATAATAATTGAGCTGCCCGATGTGTATATCTCGACCCCGCTGCTGGAATTTAGGATGCTTGTCAGGACATGATTTTCTTGTTTAAACGGCTGATGGATGGGGCCAAGAGGTAATTACCCAAAAGCTCGGCTGGAGATAAAGGATTGCCAAGCGTTGGCTTTTGCGTCACTTTTTAGTATGATGAATGACTGGTTATGGCGTACATACACGAGGAACCTTTGTTTCTCTTGGCCAAGCGGGGTTGCCACTATACTTACGGTACATGAGTGGATCTTGAGGGCGTTTATAGTTTACTAACCTCCTCTTCTCTGTCTTGTCTATCTTCGAAGTGAAGGTATCCGTTTGCTAGTTGATGTTGAAGAACTGCTTATCGGATTTTGACTTTGGATGTGGGCCGACAAGATGGAACGATTATATTGAAGTTCTGTCGCGAGTGTTGTGAGCCTAAGTCCCGTCGCAGCTGACTACTTCTTATCGCAATTCACAAGTCTTGACCGTCTAAAGCAATGTTATCCAGATGCAATAGCACGCCGTAAGAGTATTCATTCTGAGTAGATATTACTCAAACTGCGGTCCAGTAGCTAATATCGCTGGCAACTCAGCCATCTCCCTCATCAAATCCGCCCCATCCGCAAACATGACAGCATTGCCGAAATCAACAAAAATAACCGTATTATCAGGCCGAACGATAATATTGGTCCGATCGATATTCCCATGTAAAACGCGCAGCTCGTGTAGTCGGTGCAGAGCTCTCTGGCATATCTGTAGTTGTGCGATACCCGCTGGTCGCCCCTCGACTTTCTCCAGCAGAAACCCGGTGACACGATCGCCCTCGGTAACATGCCCCAGAAAGCGCGGCGCGATTCCTGTTCCCGAAGATTCAAGAAGTTGATAAACTTGCGTCTCGGGTTCGATATATGGTATATCCGTCATCCATCGGGCAATCTTTGCAATCATGACGCCTTGTGGGAGCCCGTTGACTGAGTAGCCAGGCTTCAAGTGAACCTGTTGCGTCAGATTAGTAATCTGCTCCAGGCGTCGTAGATCGACGACGTCGACTCTTGTCGGATGCCAAACTGTCTCCACGCTTGGCCACAATTTCTTCGACTGTTCTACGTCGATTGCACCAGTGGTCTCATTGCGATGAATCATGACAGTATTGAAGTTGTTCTTTTCGAGGGGAATAATAGGCAGAATATCTTCCCAATGCAAGTCAGGCTCTTCGAGGCTGCCAGAAACTCCGTGTTTGAGGGCGCCGTCTTTGATGAAGATAAGTTTGACGGTTTGTTCAGTGGTAATGCGGAAATAGGAATACCCAGGCCCATCTTCACAGAAATCCATGGATATGACTCCGTTGTCCTGTTTTTGTAAGAAATCGATTGTCTTGACATTGCGGCTGGTGTCGACTCGAGCATATGGGTGTCTTTGCATGATGATGAGTGTTGTGCAAAAGAGGGGTTGAGGTGTTCGTCATGAAGACGGAACTGGGAACTTTAAATAATATGTTTTGCTTTTGCTAGATGAGGTGCCTGCCATAATACTAATCGGTGTAGTGTTGGCCAATCATTATCTGGGACACTGAGTTTATGACTTAATCCTGCAGTAGCGAACTATTATCGAGATTCAATCAGACAAGCCGGGCATAATCTATTGAGAATAAAAGCAGCGCAAATTATGTTTCTGTTTCTATCATCACGTAATCGACTAGAAATAATTGGAATCATGCGATACTATGAGTTTCACTTCTATGAACATAGACGCGGAATCTTTGTCTTATGATTGATCAATACGTATCTCAGTGATAAGAGCACAGACAGCCTGGTACAATGAACAACTCAACCATATATCGCCCTCTGAAGTATAGATAAACATGAGAGGCTATTTAAGACGGAACATAGGATCGGCATGTTCATCTAGCAGAATGATATAACTTCTATCCATATGTCAAACTTCTCATGTCAGCCCGGAGCCATAATGTGGCGTCCCCAATGGACCAGACTCAGGCAGGGTAAGGCCAGGTCTGCTGGCCTCGGTCCTTAGACCTGTATGGGCAATCGACGCTATAAGAGGAAAACCCCACAGAGTCGCAATCCGAGTTCAGGACCTGGGTGCCATGTCCCTTGCACCCGTGGTCTGTCCACCATTTAACCAAGCAGCCGCTATCTTCTTTATCAGTTGTGTGCAAAGGAAAACGAATACTTTAGTTGTGCTATTGATTTACGCACCTTCCTTCTACCCGAAGCGAGCCGATGTTGGATACGTCGTGACAGACGTGAACGTTGTCTCCTTGGTATGACAGAGCTTCGGCAATCCTGGAGCACGATGGTCCAACATAAGTATAGACATCGGCAATTCTGCTGTCGCGAAGTTCGAGAGGCGTTCCCAACGAAAAAGTGACCATAGATGCAACAATGGCCATAGCGGAGAGCATAATTGCGACCATGATGATAGGCTGGAGGCTGAAAGAATTGGTGAATTGAGTAGTAATGTAGAAAGGGAGGCAGAATGCTTAAGATTGTCTGTGTAGAGAACGAACTTTAAAGGAGAATACATGTCTAATTTATATACTTGGGTATTCTAAGTTGGCGGTTAATTGTGGCCTTTGAGACAGCCAAACGCTTAATACGCTTTACGTCGTAAATACGCAGCACAAGCGCAGAAAGAGAGTTGCGTATTTACTTATATACGCCTTCCGGCGTGAATACGCAACTTAAATATATAAAGAGTTATGTATTTGTTAATAGCTAGCTATGCTATACGTTTTACGTCGCAAGTACGCCTTACCACATAAATACGCAGCACAGGTGCAGAAAGAGTCATACATTTATTTACAGCTATTTATACTGTACGCTTTACGTTGTTATACCCGACAAGGTTGATGTTACGTATGTGTTATTCTAAAAGGCACAACCAGTTGCATGGAGGATATATATTTATACATTTCCGGATTAATGATATAGGTTTATTCATAGAACCGCCTAGCATGGTTCATTCAAAGACTAAAAGCAGACCAAAGTATATTTCTGTTTCTATCATAAATCGACATTACTATTCATACATAAACATAGCTTTAAATAGGAAGTACTAAAACCCCAATTACGCAACCTGGCTAACCAAAGTGTCAAACTCCTCATCCGTATGCTCCTGAAACGTCCTAAACTTCTCATCCAACAATGTCTCGCCGTTTCTAAACCGCTGCATCGTCAACTTCTTCCCTGACAACCTCTTCGCCTCAAAAAGATCCTCAACATCTACAAGCTCCGGCACAACAGTCGTGCGGAACTCATACGGCACTCCACTGCCCTTGATGAGATCAATGCTAGCCTCCAGAAGCTTTGGCTTGACCTTTTTACCCGTGACGCGCTTGTAGTTCTCTAGAGCACATTTGATGTCCATTGCCACAAAGTCAACGAGCTTCTCGGCGAAGACTTGCTTGAGTACATCAGGTGATGTGCCGTTCGAGTCGAGCTTGACGCTGATGCCTGCGGCCTTGAGGATTCTAAGCCAGGGGAGGAGACCCTTGTGAATGGTAGGTTCACCGCCTGAAACGACCAAAGACTTGTGGGAAGTTGACGTGATATGTCGGAAGACATCAACAATAGTCACATCGTCCATTTCTCCTTGTACAAGTGGACCGTTGTGACACCAAGGACAAGCCAGATTGCAACGAGATGTAAACATTATGGATGCCTGCATCTTGCCGGGATAGTCACTCAATGTGCTCTTGATGTATCCCGCAACAGGAAGATCTTGAATGGTAGCGACTTGTTTCTCCAACTCTTGAAGCGTGTTATCGTCGTTTGCACGCTCAAGTCCAGTTTCGTACTTGTACACTTTTCGTTGGATAAACTCTTTCGACTTGCCCCTGTTCCAATCTCTCGTAGGTCGGAAGTAGCCTACGATGCGTGAATAGACTAAAGTCAACTCACCACAAGCTGTGCACTCTGGTTGCTCTCCTGCACGGTACCCATGAGTCGGACAGACACTAAACGTCGGCGTGAGGGTGATATAAGGAATGCGGAAACGCGCAGTGAGAGTCTTGATCAGATCTCTCGCCAACTTCCAATTCGGCAATTGTTCTCCGAGGAAAGCATGGAAGACAGTTCCACCGGTGTACGAGCACTGAAGAGCTTCCTGATGGCCCATTGCTTCAAAGAGATCCTCTGTTGTGTCGACAGGCAACATCGTAGAGTTGGTGTAGAAGATAGGAATTTCCTTCTCGGGGAAAAGCTCCTTGTCTCGCTTGGCGAACTTGTAGCATGTGCTTTCAGCTGGGCTTGCTTCTAGGTTGTAAAGATTACTTGTTTCTTTCTGGAAGTCTTGGAGTTGGTCTTTGATGAACTCTAGAACTTCAAGAGCAAAGTCCTGTCTTTCGCCAATACCTTCGCCGAGCAGATCGACTAGCGCTTCGTTCATACCATTGACACCAATGGTGCTGAAATGGTTGGTCCAGTATGATCCAGTGCGATGCTTGGTGGCTGATAGATAGTGTGCAGCATAAGGATATAGAGTTGAGTTGTCGTCAACCATTTTTCTCTTAATCTCCAAAGAGTTCTTGGCCACTCTCAATGTATTGGTCAACTCAGTCATGAAAGTCTCCTTTGAGCCATTGGATCGGTATGCGAGATTGGGAAGGTTGATAGTAACAACACCAACAGAGCCAGTCAAGGGACTTGCGCCATACTGACCACCAACTCTGCAGTGGAGCTTGCTGAGATCAAGTCTCAGTCGGCAACACATAGATCTGAAGTCATCGGGGTCCAGATCGCTGTTGACGAAATTGGCAAAGTATGGAACACCATACTTTGCTGTCATCTCCCAGATAGATTGCCAACGAGGTGACTCCCAGTCAATCTCATCAGTGACATTATAAGTTGGGATGGGGAACGAGAAAATGTTACCATTTCCATCACCTTGCATCATGACTTCAGCAAATGCCTTGTTGAGCATGTCCATCTCTTCCTGAAAGTCACTGTATACCCAATCGGTTCGCAATTCGCCGCCGATGATGACGCATTGATCACCGAGTCGCTTGGGGCAAATGAGATCGAGGGAGAGGTTGGTGAAAGGCGCTTGGAAACCGCTTCGCGTCGGGACGTTGAGGGAGTAAACAAAACTCTGAACATATTTGAAGACGTCGGGGTAAGATAGATTGTCGTAGCGGATGAATGGCGCAAGGTACGTGTCAAAGCTAGAAAGGGCTTGAGCGCCAGCGAGCTCACCCTGAAGGGTGAAGAGAAAATTGACGATCTGATTGAGAGCAGTATTGAGATGCTTAGCAGGCCGACATTGGATTTTATTCTCAACACCACCAAAGCCTTGGAGGAGAATATCCTCGATACTCCAACCAGAGCAATACGCGCTCAGAAAACCGAGGTCATGAATGTGGAAGCGATTTTCGTGGTCGTATTGCCGGATCTCTTCGGTGTAGATCTTTTCCAACCAGTATTGCGAAATGATCTGGTTGGAGACATATTGCATGAGTCCCTGGTGAGAGTAGGTTGAGTTGGCGTTTTCAGCCGTTTTCCATGTTCCTTTGGCGAGATATTCATCGACGAGGCCAATGTTGGAAGACATTTTTAAAGAGAAACTAAGTCGTGTGAGGGAGTAGAAGAGAAGTCAGGTGTTAGGTGCATAAGATTAAATGCGATCTTGACACGAGATGCAAGATCGATTTACAAACAGTCCAGCTGCAGGTCCAGACTTTTATTTAAACCATCTACTGTTTACACCCAACGCGTTCATCCAACGCGCTGTGCATTACAAACCATCAAACGACCGGGCCAATTGACCGAAAAGTAGTGTGACTGTGACGAAACTCTCAGCACCATCTCGACAAAAAGCATTGGCCATGCTGCCAGAAACACGGTCACTACGCGTTAATTGGAAGGGCAACTCGCATGATGTGCCACGAGTCGGACGCGGTAACTCGTGACTTGGCGTGAAATGGGCCGACCGAACAGCCAACGGTGGTTCAATTCATGAGGCACTGACTCAAGAGCTGGAATGTGACACGAGCTTTTCAGGGAACGCGGTCATAGACTCGCGTTAACCCTGCTTATCGTTATCTATTTAGTGGGTTTGGCATGCCTCTGTGATTGGCGTGATGGAAGATACTTGAGCTGCACTGAGTACTAGCACCAGCTGTAAGTACACCTTAACAGATTCTGCCCCTCCAAGTCCCAAGAGATCTCCGATTGATTTAGACAACTGAAGAATGTCTGACAATTGCTACCCTGTACAAAGTTCTGAATACACTCATTCTGAGCAATAGCAAGGAATGCCAAATATTAATCCTTGTAGATTTTGTGTATTGGCGTCTTAGAGCTAAGTTGAAAGATCAACTTTTGTTGACAGGCTCTGTATTGTTGTCTCATATTATCATCTTGGCTCTAGAATTATTTTATCTGCTGTTTGTGTTATGATATTACTAATAAATCTCAATATCAATCAAATGATCCCGCGCTCCTCCACCTATCCAACCCCCATCCCGTAAGCTCCTAGCATCCACAGTAAGCTCCAACCCAGATAGGAGATTTTTCCGATAAAGCGTAACATCTTAGGAGTATGTAAGCTGCATGCTTTCCCCGCATGTCATGTTCTTGAGAGACATGGGCCGGTATTTACGGCGGTTGCTACTACCCAGCTCTGAAACAGAATTCAATTAAACTATTTCCTCTTTGATTCGAGTTACTTTGATAGATTATCTTTTGGAAGTTGGCGTTTATCTCTCTCTCAAGCGACACCTTTGTTGACGATATGCTCAACAAGCGTCAGCAACGGTTCTCATGGCAGTCAGCATTTCCTTTTAGCGTCCGCCACTCCCGAACCATAAAAGCTTATTAACCGTTCCTAGATGATCGATCGAGGGATTGAGCCCAACGAAAATCTTAGTCATCGTCAACTCGCTTGAGTCTGACTGCAGCCGATATGTCACTTCAAGCACAAAGCCATATAAGGAAAATGCAATGCTACGTCGGCTGAGATACTGGGATAATGCTGGGACGAAATTGTTTCCTCCTGCCTCCCAACCCCTCCGACGGGTCATATCATGTCATCAATGCGTTGGTATTGGCAGGGATCTAGAGGCTAGGCAAAGCATATCTGGTGGCACCGGACCAGTTGGCAGCAGACTGTTGAATCTTTTCAGCTCCTTATCGATTTGTGGCTTGAGGCTTGATTGACGTGTTTATCTCGCAAGACCGAAAATTTTTGACATGTTTCTTTATTTATCAATACCTGAAAAAACAAGACTTGGGCTAGCCAGCCAACTGCATATTGCCAAGCTGATTATCGAATAACACATCAGTTCATTTCAATTTTTTATGCGGCCAAGCAACGCCCGCTGATCGACCAACCTCTCTATGCCAATCAAAATCATAGGACGATCGCGGGGAGAAGAAATATTCTCTCAATCATATTCATCACACATTTTCAAGGCTACCAATGCAGTCTATGCTGATCTTGACAAAGAGGCTGGCCAAAAAAGGCTGGGAGTCTCACCCAGATGCACGTTCAAAATACAATGGTCATCAATAATTACTAGACCGGAGATCGCGGCCTTAACACTGCGACATTGTTTATCCCTAGTCCTGGTCTACCAGTCAGCGACATATGCCTGATAACTTCTATGATTCATCTCACATGGCCTAATGCACGATAGCAACCATAACCTACTTTTTAGCGTTATCGCCTCTCTATAATTACCCTGATCCATCGAGTGTAAGCTCAGGCACCCCAGCCAATCAGCTTACCCCTGCAATTGCGCAATCTGTAACCACCAACGAGAACCTATGAATTCAAGAAATCCCCATATATCAGATTGTCAGCAAAGACTCTTTATTGGCGGTACCTCATTTTCAACGCGGGGCTTCACCTGAACCTGAAAGTTGCAGATGCAAGGTAAGCCCACTGGGACCGGTCAACGTGTTGCACAGGCTGGAAGTCTGGATCTTCATAGACTCGCTGTTTATGGACTCTTTTTGTTGCCTTTGCCTGCTTGGCTATCTGTCGGGCTAACGTAAGGCTGCGATGGAGGTGATGATCCTGAATCCTCCAAGCAACGGCCAGAAGGCCGGCCGCGAAACAAGTTTTGATCAACAAGTCCAAGACCCAAGCATGCCCGACATGGCTCGGAAAATATTTGTCAAGCAAGGGAGACCAATAGTGAGTGGAGAAGTTGCCGATCATTCTCAGCCGTCCCCGACTCGGCAGAGGTTGTTATTCTTGGCCATCGATGTGCAACCTTGTGTACCCACCACCTCCACGTTGGGCTCTCGTACCTGGCAATCCCCCGCAAAGCTGGTATAAACGGTACATAGCGTGTATTCTAAACTTAAATTTATGTTTCACGGTACAATAAAACACGATACAATGTCGTATTCTGGTGTTAAAATAAGCGTGTGATCACGCAATCGAAGATGCGGCGCACGTCAGTCAAAACCGTGATGCCACCAGCGACTTGGAACTGTCAGAACACTATAGCCTTGTCAAAAGAACTATCGAATGAAATTGTCTGATTAGAAAGCCTGATGTGCAATGTAACCCTACAGATAAATCACTTTGGACCGGTAAGCTGACTGGTAAGACATTTCACATCGGATGGTATAACTATGTTTCTATGATGCATCACTAAAGGCCGTCGACCTGCATTAATCCTGCATAAACACGAGCTCACGAGCATATACGAGCTTATGGCTGAAGGTAACTATCGCGATTGGTTGTTGGACGTGCAAATATTGGACAACTCAACATATGCAGCTTTCAATATTCGGCCGGATGGGATGGACCGTTGGATTCTTGGTGATAATTCGATCAATTGATGTTATGATACAACGAAGCATGTGCATAGCGCAATTCTTTACAACTGAACAACATTTGACTAGATGATGAGCAGGTGAAGGAGAAATTGTATAAAGATGGACTGTCATCCCCTCAATCCAAGAACTTTCACTCCAGGCTTCAACCACTGGCTCAACTCTCCTACCACTCTTTCAAGAACCCAACTTCACATCTTTCACCTCAGCCTTTCGCTTCATCCGCCAACATGAAGTTCTCCGCGCTCCTCCTCCTCTCAGTCCCTCTGGCCCTTGCCAGCCCCAACCCCAACCCCAATGGCGACTACTGCCCACCCGCCAAGACAGTCACTCACACCGTGACAAAGCCCATCTACAAGCCACCGGTTACTAAGACTGAGACCGTCACCAAGAAGTACCCCGTCACCAAGTACGAGACCAAGACCGAGACAAAGTACAAGTGGAAGCCTCCTGTCACCAAGACCGAATATGTCACCAAGTGGAAGCCTCCCGTCACCAAGACCGAGACAGTCACCAAGTGGAAGCCTCCTGTGACAAAGTACCAGACCAAGTACGTCACCAAGACGGAGACCGACACCATCACAAAGTACAAGTGGAAGCCTCCTATCACCAAGACCGAGACCGAGTACAAGACCAAGACAGAGTACAAGTGGAAGCCTGCTATCACCAAGTACAAGACCGAGTATGTCACCAAGACTGTCCACAAGCCTTGCAAGCCTACCCACTACGAGCCACCCAAGCCCCATTACCCCAAGCCCGACTACCCCAAGGGCGATGGTGGTCACAAGGAGGGCAAGGACTACAGAGCTTAAGCGCTGTGTCGAAAGCTGGGGCAGACCTAGAGGTTCACGTTCTTACCTCGCCTCGTCACTTCTGGTATGGGCTCCAGAGGAGCAACAAGTGACTGAGCATGCCTCTGGCCAAGCTATGATGGATTATGAAATCACGCTTCACGACACTCCTTCTAATTACTTAATGTATTCATTTGTCACTGTATACGCGCTATTACCACTACAGGTTGAGCTAGTGGGAAGAGGTTGCCCCTTGGTAGCTTCTTCGGCGATTGGATAAAATTTATTCTTCGAGACATTCTTTATATAGTGGACGTAGTTGCGGCATTACAGCGACTAAAGTTGTCTATAGATTTAACAGTACTTAAATGATATTATTGTTTTACTGTACAGATATTGGGTCTCAGTAGTGAAGTCGCATGCCTTGCCTGCCTGTCTCATCGTCTGCCTTCCTAATTGGATCAGGGCTCGAACTGTCTTTTGCCCGTCAAACTCAATTGAAGAGTTTATCTCCTCCTCCAATCAAACCATTTTATATGTTTATCAATGACCTTGAGGCTTAGAAGATGCTTTATCCCCGTCGCATGCTTATTATAAATGATTGTTTTGGGATTTCACAGTACATTAGAATCTTGGGGAACAGACATCTTGCTAATCCTAGGAGATAAATACAGATCTAAAACTTGAAAGAGAGACTTGACGATACACAACTGAAACACGAAATCCTCCTATGAATGACTATCCTAGTCCCGCCTTGGATAAGACAACGATCGGTAGGTTCTGAATCTAGAGCCACTGCTTGTTTCCCCAGTGAGACACAAAAGAGCCTCCGCTGCCACCTTCAATACTGGCCTTGTTGATAACAGACAGAACCTCCTTAGCGGACACTTCAGGAGTAATAGCGCCCTCCCAGTGAGGTGCATACTCCTTGAAGGCAGCTATCATCATCTTTTCTCCCTCAATCTGCTCCTGGGTGTCTGAAATACCATTAGCATACTTATAGATTGTTTAAAAGGGGTAAGTGGGACTTACAGTTAGTCTTATCCTGAGTAGCAACAAGACCGGGTGAAATAGCCATGAACAGAATTCCCTCCTTTCTGTACTGAGCATCAAACTTGGCCACGGCCATGTTCAGCGCACTCTTGCTCATCGTGTAGGGCGCTCCATCAACGACGCCGAATTTGGTGACCATGTCAGGATCAGCCATGCCAGAGGAGATAGCGATGACCTTCTTAGCTTGACCCTTACGGATGAGTGGAACAGCGAAGTTGAAGAGGTGGACGTTTCCGAGGGTGTTGATTTTGAAGGCATCGAGCATATCTTCGTCTAGCTTCTCCGGCTCCTCGCCCCTAAATTGTCAGTGATTGTCTTGGTGTTGGAGCATTGAGGGCACTTACAAGACGCCGATGGGGTTATGGGCTGACCATTCAGATTGGAATGCAGCGTTTGCGATGATGTAGTCGAGACTGCCGCCAGTAATCTTTGAAGTCTCGTTGATCAAGTTCTGTAGAAACTTGTTAGCAGTTGTATTAGAATCGGATCATTTAACTTGCCTTGACATCCTTGAGGTTCTGGATTTCACCCTGGATGGTGTGGATGTTGGTTCGGCCGGACAGCTCACGCTGGATCTTTTCCTCTGTGGCCTTTTTGTTGCGGACAAAGCCGATGACGGTGTTGTTTTTATCGGCAGACAACTGGCGAACGAACTCGAACTGTTGGGTAGTCAGTGTTGCTCTTGGCAGAGTTGATGATTGGCACTTACACCGAGTCCACGGGAAGTTCCGGTGATAAGATAAGAAGGCATTTTGACTTTAGTCTAAGATGGTTGGGTAAATTGGTTCTGAGTGTTGATGAAGGCTGATTGAATGTGTTTGATGTGTTGGATCTGGAATAGAAGTTTTAACAGTCGAGCTTCAGGCAATATATATACTATTTCTTAAACACATCTTAAGCCTCTATGAGGTCTGCATGCTTTGTAATTTGTTTGGACCTTGCCTGCGTCACGCCCGTGTCAGCGGAGTTCCTCTGGATAGGTGAGTGGACTTAGTGGATGTCATTAAGTGGGGCACTCGCAGAAAGTTGCCCTGCTCTAAAATGCTACCTCAACCTGCATATCCAAAACTCGACTTTGGCAAGGTTTTGAGGATATAATGAGACTGTGGCAGGGAAATACGTTCCACAGCAATTATTAATTCATATCTTGAGATTCAGCCATCTCCGATTGGAATAAACTCCGCGCGCGGTTTTCTTGACAAGATTTGTAATGCTAGAGACTGTTGTCTGCCTTATTGCCGCTTTTACCCCGGTTGTCACTAATCCCTTTGTGATTGATGGAGCTATCCTCGTTTAGTCACAAATGAAAACTTGCGTTGAGCTGAGGATGCTCTGATATCCTCAGATAGAACTCAATCCAAAGTTGAGGGATCTCAAATGGCTACTTTCATAATTTCTCTGGCTCCTAACTCGACTGGGTAGCGGCTCAGCGGATTTTCTCGCAGCTGTTACCCGCTCTCGTAGGAAAATAAGTCACTCCAATACTGTGGCCCCAGCTGTTTAAAGGTGTTATATAGCCATTAAGATACCTTTATTGGAACATAATACTACTCGTATCGTTTTTGGAATATTGTTGAAAATGACTAGGCAAAAAATATCCATTTCCAATACGCAAGTTGTTCGAGGCTGCAGCCTGCTTCTCGATGCCGCTATTGGTTACAAAACGTCACCAAGCTGGCAAACTAGGGCCAACATCAAATGCATGAGCAGAGCCTTGTTTTATTTCCCCTCTTTTGGAACACGTCAGCACGATCTTCTTTTTTCTTTTTTTCAAAACGTAATGGATCCCCTTACAGCGTTGAGTTTAGCAGCCTCCGTGGTCGCATTCGTCGATTTCGCCTGCAAGATCCTCAAGGCATCTAATGAGATTCGTAAGGACGGATCTTCCGTCGACAGCGACGATCTCAAAAAGACGAGCAAAGATTTGGTTGCGCTAAGCGCAGGCCTTCGGGTGCACCGACGTAGCAACGCAACTCTTGCGGAAGATGAACAGGTTCGTCTTGACTTTCCTGCAGTAGAGATCGAGTCCTTATAAGCAGACCTCATTCTTTTAAGTGGAGATTAAACACAACGTCTAACAAATGCGCAGGCCCTCGACGCTATTGCCCTAGAGTGTGCTAGAATCGCCGACGACTTGGTTAAGACTCTAGACAAGCTTACCATCAGTCAAGATGGCAAAAGAAAGGCCTGGGATAGCATCCAAGTCGCTTTTAAAACAATATGGCGCAAGGGAGAGATTGAAGATCTCGTTAAGCGATTGGATCAATACCGCCAGGAACTGGCGCTTCGGCTCCTTGTTATCCTTAATAAAAAGGTAGACTTGCAATCTACCGAAAATTCCGAGCGTCTCCTCCATCTTGAGGCAAGCAGCCAGAAAATTGTCGAGATCGTCACCTTCACACAAAGCTTGCTGGAGAAGGCGTTGCCTGGTGAAGGAGATAGGCCTCTCCAAGGTCCTCAGCAAAACGCTGTCACCGATGCTCCTAAAGATGCGGAACAAATGAGGAGACAGAACGTTCTGAGTGCAATCCTCACTCTTTCCAATGGGACAACTGTCAACCTTTCCAGTGAGCCGATCCCAACCACAGAAGTAGATAAGTCGAGCCGGCATCAAAACATTCAGCGTGTGATGACATTTAGGGATGCACCGGACTCCGAAGAGTCTGATGAATCTACTGTGTCCAACCAAGAATTCTCTCCTATTGCTAACAGAGTTCTGATGAGTCTTCATTATCGGATGATTCATGTCCGGAGAGAATCTGTTCCTGAATCCTCAAAGGGCACATTCGCCTGGGCGCTTGAGAAGTCGGACAAGAGTCAACCTTGGGACAATCTCCCTGACTGGCTACAGTCGGACCAAAGTTGTTACTGGATTACTGGCAAGCCAGGATCTGGAAAATCAACATTAATGAAGTATTTATCGTCAAATGAGAGAACACTAAGCTATCTCAAAGATTGGGCTGGACAGTACCCTCTCGCCTGTGCCTCTTTCTTCTTCTGGGCACACGGCACTAGGCTTCAAAAAACACAAGAGGGGTTGATCCGGGGCCTTCTGAGCGATTTGCTGAAGCAGTGTCCCTACCTGATTCCGGACGTGTTTCCTGACCTTTGCATGGAGATGATCAAAGCTAAGACACAAACGACAGACGAGATCACGCCCGAAGAACTCCATATTGCTTTCAAAAGATTTGTGGACAAAGCGAAGCACAGAGTCAAAGTATGTCTTTTTATCGATGGCCTGGATGAATACCTAGGAGACCACATGGGCCTCTGCAATTTTCTTTTCGAGAGTTTGGACTCGTCCGAGTCCTTGAAGATACTGTTCTCAAGCCGCCCATGGAATATCTTTATGGATACTTTCTCACGCCAGCCATCCCTTCAAGTGCCAAATCTGACAAAACCCGATATCCATTTGTTTGCCTCTCAAGAGTTGAAGGACAGTCCTGGTGCAAGGTCTATCGAAAGTCTCGAGCCTGGAACGCTTGATATGATCATTGACTTGCTCTGTGAGAAGGCCTCTGGGGTATTTCTATGGGTAGCTCTCGCTGTACGATCCATCAATCGCGGACTTATGGACGGAGATGGTGTCATAGCGTTGATGAAAAGCCTCGAACAACTTCCTCCTGATCTGGAAGATATGTACCAACATATGTTTCAGTCGCTTGACAGAATACAACAAGGCCGTGCGGCCCGCATGATCTTGATGCTTCTACGAGGAGAAACCATTCAAACCGATGACCCAGTCAGCCTCTTACAAATGGCTCTTGCTGAGGAGGTAAACTTAAAGCAAGCGATTGATGCTCCAATCAAGGTGATGCCACCACATGAAAGACAATCGCGCTGCGATCTGATGAGAAGGCGACTTCAAGGGAGTACCCATGGTCTTTTAGAAGTGGTGGGCAAGGACGACGAATTCTTCGGGTCATCCTCGTCCATGGATTCATTCGTTGCATTTTTCCATCGAACAGCGGCCGATTTCTTCGAGATGTCTGACATGTGGAATCTCCTTAATTCGATGGTTGACAGCACATTTGACCCAGATCTTCCGCTTCTTGCTGCCTGCCTGTATGAGATGAAGACGCTGCCATTTCAGAGAGCTATTATTATGAACTCTGACAGGCTGATGCTTAACGCCCGGCAGATGTTTGTCTATACAAGGTTTTTGGAAGTTAAGCACCGTCGGCCTAACAGTGTGGTTCTTGACGAACTGAAGAAAACCATTGACAGGCATTGGGAAGAGGCAAGCGATTACAAACGACGAGATATGGATCCGACTTGGTCTAGCACCCAAGGAGATTATTGGGTACCGAGTCTGATGACCCCAGTCGACATGGACCAAGTAGGTCAGAGGCAAGTGTCTCCAGAAGTTAAGAGAATACATCTTTTTCTGCGCCTGTCAATACAGCGGGGCTGTGTCTTGTACGTACATGACAAGGCACTTGTCAACAGCAACCTGGCAAAGCAAGACCAGACAGATCTGCTAGGAGGCCTTTTAGTTAACTTAACGCTGAGGATATTAGACGAAGGAGCAGATGATCTCTCCTACAATTACGTCTCTGCCATCTGTGGCATTCTGGAGTTGGGTGTAGACCCTAACATGGAGTCTGCTCATGCCCCATGGAAAGTTTTCTTGACAGATTTACTAGGATTATTTGTTGAGAACGTTGAGGACGATGAAAAAGACAGTATAAGGACGGTACAGCTAGCCAACGAACTTCTGGATATCTATCGTTCCTTTATTCTTGCAGGCGCGCATGTCGATATCGATCTTGCATCACCGGGTGTAAGCGCCCCGTGCACGCCGTTATCGATTCTGAAAGGATTTAAAGTAGTTGTCAAAAACTACAACGGAACACTCCAGGAAAGGGACGAGTTTGAGTCCAGATATGCTGCCCTCGTAGAGCTCATGTCAAAGAATCTGTTACAGGAAGATGCTAAAGCAACCCGGCAGGGCAATCGCCGCTCCTTCCTGTTCGGGATGAAAAAGTTGAAGGATCATATCCCACTGTCACTTCGAGGTTCTAAAAAAGGCAAATGATATTAGAGCAAGGTGACTAACTTGGTAATCCAGAGAGACAATGCATTCGTTACCAAGGCTAATATGTTGTGTGGCTTTGGTTCTTTCAGTCTCTAGGAAGTTTGGGCTGTGACATGGCGGAAGATAGCTACAATTAACCCTTTTCATGTAAATTTCTTTCAATTTATGCTTTTGTTTTATACAAACGCCGGCACCGACCTTTGAGTAGAACTAAGAATAACACCCAACTTCCTAACATAGTCCATTTCTTCAACATACAAATCCTTCTGTACCCAAACTGTCTCTATGACTCGTTTGACTGTGGCGATATTCCAATACTGCTTGTTCTCCGCAGTCCTATGCATTATATCCAGGATAATAACCCTCTCATCGTCAGTCTGGGCCTCACAGCCAAATATTAGCAACGGAAACGGCCACTGGCAAGCTGGTAGTTGCTCGAGCAAAATGAAAGCTTGCTTAACCCAGTCTCTGAACTTTTGGTCCATTGGAAGAATACCTGCAGATGCTCGTCTGAGGTAGATCAAGGTGGATAATCGATAAAGCTCGACTTCTAGACCAGCGCTTGGATATGCCTCGGAAGTTGCAGCAGGAATATCTTTTCCTGCATGACCAAGCCTTCTGAGTCTCCAATCAAGTGTCTGAAGCTGGGTCTTATAATACTCCGTTCCGTAGCGTGGGTCGGAGGACTTTACCATGGTGTTGAAGACTTCCGACAAGAGATATAATATCTCATGCGGGGTTCCTGAAACGGTTATAGGCTTTAAATAAGTCAGTGATCAGGGATTTCGATGATTGGTTAATAATTATACATACCTGCCCATTTGTGCAGACAGCTGGGTGAAACGTATCATAACCCTCCTCATAACCGTCGCCAGGGTCAAGAGTCACATTCGGTTGCCAGTGTCGTAAACTAAACCTACTCATGGTGTTGGAATAGTGAACGCAACCCACAAGGGCGATTAGGTCTTGGTCGTGAGCATGTTTTATGTCGTCCAGTCCCGCGTTCTTAACTATTTTGGCAATACCACAAGCCCACCATAGCCAATGGTTTGACTCCATGGACGTTTGATGGATCTGATAAGTGTTAGCGCATGGAGGCAATCTGTTAGACATTTGAGTACCTCGAGAGTGTAAAGAATTACCCCTGCTGCGATATGACAGAGTGATTCTACGAGACCAATGTCACCGTTTGTTGACTCAGCTAGTTGCCGTATAGCAGCGATCTTATACCGGGCTGTGATATCTATTGTATTGCCACGGTGAAAGGACGCTAGAGAAAGCGCTGCCTTGAGTATCGCTGTTGATAAATGCGACATATCGGAAATAGCCATGCGTATCATAACTTCTCGGACTCTCGGTGCATCATGGCCAAAAGCTGTGATGGAGAACGAAGCTCGGTGTATAACTACATCCTGTAAGTAAAATTGCTAAATCAAGACATTTTCATAATAAACCCTACAGTACTGGAACAGCTCCTGGTCAGATGAAGTGAGATGCAAATTGGCTAAAGATGTAGGAGCCTTGAAAAGTTGCAGCGGTGCTTGCGCTGTTTCAGTGGGTGGGCTATCAAAGGATAGTAGAGAAAGCTGAGCTAGTTCTTTGAAGATGAATCCGTAAGTCTTATTGGACGTCGACACAAGATCGTGGAGCGTAATGTCCGTAAACGACGTATTGACCAATCGATGCTTAGATTGGCCGCCATGGATGCGTCGCTGTTTGGGTTCAGGTCCTACAATAGCCCGACGGGTGTCATTGCGTCTCGCCCAAGATAGCTGCATGCCGTAGCCCTTACAAACCCGGCCTGCCTTGATGCAGCGATTGCATTTCGGAAAGCCCTGGTCGCAGCGGACTTTGCGAGCTATTCAATTTGTCAGGATAGTGAATGGCCATTGCAGGGGCTGGAGACAAACCTCGACAAGTTCCACATCCTTGAGATACCATTTTGGATGAATCAAGTGCTGTGTCGTCAAGATGCTCGCAAAAAGTTTCCTCAGTTGAGTTTCCTGCTGTTGAAGTGCCGATGAGGATTCCGCTGACCAATACAGAATCCGGAGTAAGCAATGACGCCAAGGATGCTGTCGGCAATATGTCGGCAATATTAAATCTGACCCTGTTGGCAACTTTTTGCGAACTGAGATTAGTAATTATTTTGAAGTTTCAGTCAAATAATTTTATCTATCATCTATCCCCTGGAAGTAAGAGCACTCGGCATAGGTTTCGCTGCCCAACTAGGTCTTAGGAACATTTATCTCCAAGCCACTGTCACGGTCTTTGGAGATATCTGCCACTTGCAGGCAATGTTAATCAGTACTTAGCTGCAGGGATTAGTAGCATACTGATAAGAGACTAGAAATGTATTTCTTAACAACTCTTATCGATAGGATTGGCTATTTTTTGGATCATTAGGTTTGGAAGATCTTAAGATTCGGCTGAAGAATCAGATAGATACCTGGGATACTAGAAGTGGAAGAATGCCTGCCAAATGAGAATTGGAAGGATATGTGTAATACCTTTGTGTAACGACCTCGCTGCCACGGAAATCTAGCCTATCGTACTTTACTCTTCAACAGCCACTGACCAAAGGATAGCCGATCCAAAAGCAAGTATCTTATTCAGTTTGTCGGTCACTCCAAGAACCGTGCCCAGTGGTGGTGGGCAGGTGGCGTCAAGGAGAACTACATCGCATTCTACGAGGCATGGAACACCAAGAGTCCAGACGTTTCAGGTAAGCACATGATATTATGACCGCTTTATAATAGTTTCTGACTCAAGGTCTAGCCTCGCGTGTGAAGAGAGAGCCAAGTTGAAAATGCTGTCTCGGAAGTGTATTGTACTAAGGCAGGATTTGGAAGGGTGGAGAGAAGGAGAACTTGAGTGGTTAGCTTTGCAATAACTCTTGTCAGTAGTTAGGCCGACGAATGATCAGTGTAACCTCTTATACGATGACTTCTACTGGTGTCACGACTACTTCTGCCGACATCATAAACATCACTATCGCTACTACTACTGCCATCCGCTATGATAGCCAGAAACCCTTGACAACAATAGCTTTGGCAAACCTAACACCTATTTTCAGCGACAATAATGACAAAGATGACGAAGTAGTTGCTGTCGACTTGCCCTTCGCTATTGGAGGCACGGGTGAAACCAAGGTCTATGTCCGCGTCAATGGCGTATTATCCCTCAGATCTGATTATGCCGGCACCTTTGTCAACGGAGAGCTCCCCATCGAGGCTCATCCACCGATATCCTTCCTGCTATATTGGGATGATCTTTATCTTATTCGAAGTTCTGGTGATACTATTGTCTACGAAGTTTATGAAGGCCTAAACTGTCGACAAGTCACCTTTGAGTGGATTGCCAATGGAGGATCCTTGCACTTCTCTGCTACCTTTATCGAATTGTATCCTGCGGTCACATTTCGATACTACACTTCCTCTAACCTGGGAGCAAGCGCAACAGTCGGTGATCAGAACTTGGCGGATAATACCTTTTACCAGTACTCGTACAATCAGGCCAAGATTCCAGACGGGTTTGAATTGAAGGTAGTAGGTTCACGGGCAGCTATGGGCAATTTTGATAACACTTAGTGTGGAAAAGGGGCAGATTGGGCCACATTACTGTAAGAAATCTAATTAGATTGGATCAGAGCTTTAGTCATTGCCTAAATATATATTATTTAAGTTTAATTCTATATAGAGGTGTATAATAGTTAAAAGAAAAGCTAAAAAATAGAGTGTGAAATAGAGATTTCACTGCTAATGGAGATAAATTATAAAATGTAATAAGTTAGTTTAGAATATATTAGTTTAAAGTAGTTAAAGAAAAGGGAAAATGCCACGTGAGGTGCCTGAAATGCAAGACAGAATTTCCATCTACAATGCTGTAATAACCTCTTCTCGCCACTTATTCTTACTTCCAGAAGCGCATGTTTTTCTTAGGTACCCTGATCAACCAGTAGGCCAACAAGGCTGCAGCGATATCAAACACCACAAATGCCCACATCAATCCAAAATTCCTCCATCTCTCACTATAACGGATATCCAGAGTGGCGAGATATGTATCGGTTGATGCAATCGGACAGTAAAGACATGTCTGGTTGGAATCCGGATTGGATAGAGAACCTCCAACAGCCTGCACAAACTGCCCAACGTACTGTCCACAGGTGAGATTGGCAGCCGTTTGGAACTGGAGAAACTCGATTTCTGCACACGAGACCTGTTGCTTGCCAACACCATCAGAGATCATGGCGCCGATGAGGTAGGTCATGGGCGAGACGCGGTACATGAAGGTCCAGAACCCAGGCAGACTTGCGTACGGGACAAGAACTCTAAATAATGGTTAGAAGCTATCAAACAAAGCTTGTGTCATGATACGTACCCGGAGAAGACAAGAGCCATCATAAACAGCAACAAAGCAAAAGTCGCCCCAACCTCAGCAGTCGGCGACCCAGCCACGCACATGTGCGCAAACGTGCCCTCATACACCATGAAAACCCAAGTCAAGAGAAACATCAAAGCGCCTCTTTCATGCTGAGTATCCGTGATGCGGCCATTATCATACATTCCCACGAGGAAGTAGAACGGAAAGAACACCGCCAAAGACGCCAACGAGTTCCACAACATCTCAACCACTGTGTTGGCGAGGATGAGGTTATGCCAAGCGTACGTCTTTGACGATCTCTCGCGCCCTTCGTAGAGTGTTCGCTGGGTGACGAAACCGGGCATTGTTTGGTAGATGAGAAATGCGAAGATGACAAGGAGCATGAAGATGGAAAAGAGTTGGTTCTGGAGTCCTTGGAGGGATAGTGGCGAGTTTTGGAAGGAAAGGCCGATGAAGAGGCTCTGTGGATGATTAGTTGCAGTGGAGGGAATGGTGGAGACGCTGACTTACTGTTATGAGGCAAAGAGACAGCTTGGAGTAGATGTATGTTGGTGTTCGCCAGTATTGCTCGGCAACGCGCTTGGTACAGGCCATGAACTGCTGAGCGAATGAGGCAGCATATGGTGTATCCTGTGAATCAACATTGGACGTAGTGGCGTGCTTTGACTGAGCAAAAGTATCCAGTTCTCGCTGGACAGACGCGAACTCGGAACTCTCTTTCCAGGTTTTGGCCCAATCACGATCCGTGTGAGCACCGGGAGCAGCGCCAATAACATGAAGCATCCACTCAGCAGGATTCTCATCCGACCGACACGGCACTGCATTATTGCTCTCAAAGTAGCCGGTCAATGTCGTAGCATTGTCGCCGATATCTCCGAAATAAACAGTCTTGCCACCCTTTGTCAGCAGAAGAAGTCGGTCAAACTGCTGAAAGATAATGCCGGATGGTTGATGAATGGTGCAAAGAATAGCCTGACCGTGGTTTGCTAGCTTCTTGAGAAGAGAGACGATAGCCCATGCCGTTTGGCTATCGAGGCCGGAGGTTGGTTCGTCGAGAAAGATGAGGACTTCGGGTTTGGCGACAAGTTCTACACCGATGGAGAGGCGCTTTCTCTGCTCCACGTTGAGGCCTGTACCATCAGCTAAGTGAGCATGACACAGTGGCAGAAAAACATACCTTTACCAGGAACTCCAATGACTGCATCCGCATATAGACTCATCTCCAGCAGATTGATCACTTCTTCAACAAACTCGTACTTTTCCTCCAGCGACGCCGATGCAGACTGTCTCAAAGCTGCACTGAATCGAAGGGCCTCTCGCACCGTCGAAGTCTCGAGGTGGATATCTTGTTGTTGAACATATCCAGTGGTTCGTTGGAATGACTTGCTCCGAGGAAGTCCGTTAACGAGGACATCGCCTGTGATGACACCCATTGTAACACGATCGGCCAAAACATCGAGAAGCGTGGTCTTTCCCGCACCAGTAGCACCCTACTGTTGTTAGCAACGTTCAATGGTTTGTAGAGACTGCTTACCATCAAAGCTGTGAGCTTGCCTGGTTGGACCCAACCGTTGACCTCCGAGAGAATCCGGCGCGTTTGGCCTTTCACCTTGATATCATAGGAGACATTCTTCCAACAGAAGGTCGAGTTACTTGGAACCTTCTTCGTGGGGGTCAAGCCGCCGTTCTCGCTTCGTTGAACCTGGAACTGAGGTGGTGTGGTCTCTTCGTCTGTTGCGTCTGAGCGTCGAGGGTTCTTGGACTTGCGAAAAACGAGGATCTCGCCCTTTGATGCTTCAGAAGAGACGATCTCCGCTGACAATAGGTAGGTGCAGGTAAAGAAAGCGATAAAAGCGATGAGGATGCCGAAGTTCCTACAGAGTTAGTGAACTCTCAATGTACAGTGCCATGCGCAACTTACCTCCACAGATGAGAATAGTGATACTTGTAAACAGCTCCGATAAAAAAGTCGCCATTGATGAAGTCTTTCCCTGGCAAAGCTCCAGCGACAGAACATGTTCGTTGTGTTGGTTCGATGTTTTCGTAGCCAGGACCAGATGGTAGCATTGTCTTGCACTGAAACGACCTCCCTGAGAACTCATTGGCGACCAAAGATTCGTAAGCATAAGCGATGGGGTTGACGTAGTTGATCCATCTAAGCCAACCCTTCATGTTCCGAATCGGTAACACAAAGCCCGCGTAGATTACCAAGCCGATGATAAAAATGGCAGCAGGGACAAGTGCTTGATGGACTGTCTTGGAGGACTGAGCGATGGTGCGCAGAATCATTGACATGGTCATGGTAGTTGTGAAGCCAAAAAGGAGAAAGATGAAGAAAGATGAAGCAACCCGACGAAGGTTAGCCATGAAGTAAAGCGGGATGTTGAAGGCGAGAGTTGAAATGACCTTGGAGGGTAGATCGCAGATGACGGAAGAGACAGACTCTGAAAGCGGTCGATATAGCGCGTATCGGGCGTGTTTTTCGACAATCGGCCTCTGGCTGTAGAGTGCGAGAATCTATCAAACAGTCAACAAAGATGAATCATTCAAGCAAGGATGAGACTTGCCTCCAAAGCGCTACTCAGACCATTGAACAGGATAGCGAAGAACAGGACCGAGGCACGGCGGTTCATGCTTTCAGCAGTACTTGGGAGATTGAAGTAAACACTTCCGAGAACAAGCGACATAAAGAAGTTGCCGAGAACAGTAACAACGAAGAATGTCTTGTCCCCAAGGAGTCTCTTGATCCCTCGACCGATGCACAATTGTATCTGCATGGGAATAGAGATGGTGAATGGGCTCTTTTCAGACCTGCAACAGTGTCAGCTCAGTTCAATACTTATCACGGTTGCTTGCGTACGTGAACTTAGCCTTCTGAGCCTTCCTAATATCCGTCAACGTCTCAACCTGCTTTCCATCAAGAGGATACTGAATCTCAAACGCCGCAATATCACTAAGCAGTACTGCCTTGTGTCGACTCATCCTCCACTCATCAGCGAATTCTTCAGGGCTGCGAGGTACTTTGTCTTCGAAACCAGGTCGCACGATCCGCTCATCGGGGTTTGTAAGGGAGGTGAGGAAGTCGGCAGTTGTTTGTCGTGGAGGACATTCGAAGCCCATGTCGGTGAAGTACTGGGTTGCTTCACTTGTTGGACCAAAGTATATTTGACGGCCTTCGTATAGGAGAAGAACTTTGTCGAATTCCTAGAATGATTGGGGTTGTTAGAAAGAGGAATGTCTGTGTAATGAGCGTACTTACATCATAAGATGCTTGGCTGGCTTGATACATCGCAACAACAGCACTAGCACCACCAAGCTTCGTCCCAAGTCTCAACTTCTTCACGAACTCCAACGCCGTAGCACTATCCAAACCTCGAGTGCTATTATCCCAACACTGAATAGCACTCTGGTTGAGTATAGCTTCTGCAATGCTAACTCGTTTCCTCTCACCACCGCTAACACCTCTCACAAAGTCATCGCCAACCTTGGTGTCGAGGGTGTTGGAAATACCAAACATAGCCATGACGGCATCTCGTAGGTGCTCGGCGTAAACTTTGCGAGAGATGTTGGCGACGATGTGTTGAGGAGTTCGTGCTAGGGCTGCAAAGAGAAGTGTGTCGCCGACTGTTAGTTGAGGGAAGTGGATGTCTGTTTCGGCTTGGTAGATGACTTCGCCTCGGAAGTTCTTGTGCATGAGATCCCAAGGGATTCCTATCCGGTTAGATGGTACAGGGAGATAGAGTAGGCTCACATACCTTGGTAGTTGAACTCTGATGCTTGGTCCAAGTGTAGTCCGTGGGTATGACCAGCGATCGTTTTTAGAAGTGTCGAAACACCACTACCAAGATATCAGACAAAGCAACACCACTTCAATTGACAACATACCTTCCAGGGCGGCCTAGAACAAGCAGAAGTTCTCCACTCTTGACCAGCCCATCAAACTCAGAGATTATCTTCACCTTCTGCTTCCGATTAGCGAACCAATTGAGTGCAGTAAGAGGACCACGCCAGATGACGTTGAAGACATCTTTCTGGTACTCCGTCGGATCACTGAACCCATGAACACTCAGACTTCGCCAGGAAACACCAGCTGTATACCGTGGATGTTTGCCTTTGTCTTGAGAAAAAGCGTGAAGAAGGCCCTTGACCCAAGATTGAGGCTCAAAGTCAGCAGACTTGGGGTCTAATCGAGGGTCTTGGGCGAGAAGTGGGTTCACATTGGTCGATAGCGTTGAGTATGTTCTTGTGAGAGAAAAGCTCCGAGCGAGCTGTGTTACTGGTTCGGTGGTATTGTCAACGGAGCTTTCAACCTCTGTGTCCTGAGGAGTGGGGGTGTCTGAGGTAGTATGCATATTAGGCAATGGAGACTAGAATCTAAAAAATGAATGAATTGGTAGCTGTCTGTGCCGCAAGATCCATTGACCATGGTGTCAAGACGTCTCATATAAATGCAAGCCAACTAAGGTCTATAAAATCAGACGTAAGCGGCGTCATTATGAGCCCATATTCTTGTAATTTCCGAGACGCTATAACATGCATTTTAATCCGTATTTCATGCTTTGGATGCAAAACGAGAATTGCCAACGGCGTTGAATGCTGGTCTATACCGATATTCTCAGCCTCTCTTCACATGCAGCTCCGGTTGAACTCCGCCACTAGCCCAGTTCAGGCATCGCCAGACCCATTTATCAAAGGGCTAAACCCATTAAGGAATGTCGGCGCCGAACACCTGGAACGTATGGTGTCAGGATCATCCACCAACTTAAAGAAACGCCGTTCCTATTTCTTTTTCTTGTCCATCTTTCTTCAGCTTTCGGACTCTAAAAATGCCGCAGACTCCGTCTACACCCGGTCGTCGCCTCCGAAGCGCTCAGATCTCCAAGGCTTGCGATACCTGCAAGGTTAGGAAGATCCGTTGTTCCGGTTTGATCTCACCCACAGATGAGACGGAGTCGTCGTACTGATCTGAGTAGGATATCCGCCCCCTTGTCAAGGTTGTAGCGTATGTGTCTATAGCTTTGTCTGTTGGCAGGTCATTCTGACTTGCATTAGCTCCGGGGAGATATTTGCCGATTTGGAACACGTAAAATACCACTTCGGAAAAATGGTAATGCCTACTTTCTATTCGATGTAGTTATCCACTCTGACAATTGACCAGTCAACCGATCTTTACTAGTTAGTGCAGCCGAGGCGTCTCCTGCGGTTAAAGACAAGGAGCCAAGCACTCCAGGCGAGAACTATCTTGTATGTCTCTGACTTCGATCCCAAGGCCAAAACACTGAGACAACTAGGTCGATCAATACCAGGATATCGGAACTGCCATCCGATCCCCTCAACATGACCTTTTCATCGATAGAGTGTTGTTTGGGTCGTTATCTACTGATATGCCAAACACCGAGGAACGGTTTTCTTTAAAGGGAATCGGCCTGTTGAGTACGTTTATAGAACTCGTACTCTACCAATCGCGTCTTCCGCTGACTATAAATAGGCGGTACACACAGTGTCACGTTCTTTTCCGACAGTAGACTTGAGACCCTATCTGCTAAACTTCAAAACAACAAGATCAACGATCTTATTCGTAGGATTTCGGCACTTATCAACAACAAGGCTAAAGCGACGAGTAGCACCTCCACAGAACATGTTCCTGAGAAATCACTTCCGTCTGTGGACCATGCATCCGCAACAAAGTACATAATGAGTAGGTCATCAACATTGCATTTGAAATTGGGCTAGCTTATTTGACCTTGTCTAGAATACTATGAACAAGTCCACCCTCTTTTCCCTCATCTCGACCGCAGCTTTTTCGATTCGACTGTATCCAGCGGAGATCTCAACGGCATCCTAAATAGTGATATAGCTTTCTCAGCACTATACCACACCGTCCTTGCCCTTGGTTGCTTACATGAAGGCGAGGGCACTTTCGAACCTGGGAAAGGAAAGGCATGGGAACTATTCTCGGTAGCCTTAGCCCAAGTCCCCAGCTTGCCAAAAGTTGGAAACCCGCTCGTGGCTCTTCAGGCTATCACGACAATTGGAGTGTATGCCTTGGGTATACCGTGTCTCTCAATAGAGCAGAAAATCATGACTGAGATGGCGAGAATGGCTCAAGACCTGGCACCCAGTCTGTCAAAGGGTCCTTCTGCTAAGGCTTTCTATCGGACGTTTTGGGTTGTCTACGCAATTGAGAAGACTTCAAGCTTTCATTTCGGACGTGCCTCGGTAAGTTCCCTTTACCCCCTCCTCAGTTCCTTTAACTCATCCACCCAGGCAATTATCGATTCCAATATTATTGTTCCCATGCCTCATATACCCGAGTCCAACTTTGGCAATTTCAGCTGGACTCTTCACATGGCCCGCCATTGCCGCTTACTATCACGGGCAATGAGTACTTTGTTCTGTCCGGGCATTTGTCATCGAGAACCAAGCTACTTTCTAATCACCATTGACCAACTTCTTGAAGACCTCGAGCAGTGGAGGAGATGTATTCCTGAGGACTTCCGACCAGAACCTCCGTATCAATGCCATTTGCTGCGTCGGCCCGTCAAAGGTTCGGTGGGGATTTGGGTGAACTACCTCTACTACAGTCTTAAGCTTATTCTACTACGGAGCAGATTACAGATTACAAGCCATCGAGGCGACGATCTGAGAAAAGGGACGTACAGGGATCAACTGATCGAGGTTTCTCGATCTATACTTGAAATGGTCACATATGTTGACGTTGAGCCTTCTACGCCTTTATGGTAAAAATGTTCCCATGGCGTTTAGCTCAAGGCTGACATATCATCAGGATCATCGCCGGAATTCCGCTCTGCGCTACTTTTGTTCTCTTTGACCACGTTATCAGTAACCCCATATCACCAGACACGAGAAGCAACCTTGCGTTGCTTGACATTGCAGGAGGACACTTTGGCCGAATTGAGTTTGCAAGCGGTGGCTCCTTGCCAGGCTCACTTCTCAGCGAGTTTACGTACATTGCACGCGAGTACATAAATCAGTGCTCTACCCGGGAGTCATTAAACGGAGGGAAATCGATGCAGCCTCCGATAAGTCAAGATACCTCATCACTACACACAAGCGAAATACTAGACATCACCCTGGCCACGGATCAGAATCTTGGTGAAGAGACCAGCTCAAATAGCGTGAGTTTATCTCTTCGTCTTGGCAATTCGCATTTCTCACGCATTCAGGCTCCACTCGCCCAAGTGGCAGATTTCAACGCCACATCCTTTATGGATCCCATTTATGCGCCGATCGAAACATTATGGGATAACGGAAACGATCCATTATATGGTATAGATGTGATGAATCTTTTTAATAGTATTATATAGATAATTAGAAGGACAGCGGGCCAACATAGCCTTCTATCCAGTTTAGAGAACTGAATCGCTCCGCCTCGCACCCGGAAACTTATCGTTGATGCCGTCATCAAAACTCTTTCCACCGACAGTGAGATCCTTGAAAGCTGGACATGTGAGATCTAAAAGAGTGGAGTCCAGAGCGTCGGTAATGAGTCCAAGAGGGGTCGCGATGATTGAGAAGATGGATGAGAGAGAGTTTGGCGCTACGGTCTTGACGATCTCGAAGACGAAGCATAGTAGGTTGTTGCCCTTGAGAAGTTTCCTGAGATTCCAGACTCCGCCTGTGATGTCGCTAGGGTCGACACCTGCATAGCTATTGACTTCTCCCATGTTGCCTCCAATACTGGTATTATTAGCATATGTCTCAGTAAGGGTTGAGATGAACTTACCTTCCCAGCTCTGGGTACTTGGTGACCAAGGCAATAAGATCCAGGTTCAAGGCAACGAGACCATAGTCGGTAGAGCGACGATACCAGTTCTCTGGGATCCGCTCCCATCCTCGCTTATAGATAAGCTTCCCGTTCTTTTCCTGGACGGCAAAAAAGCTCTTCAACGTCTCCCTATCTATTTTCAGTCAGCGTCTTGATCCTACGTCAAAATCTGAACCACTAACCCATGATGTCCGCAGTACTACCAGCAGTATGGTTCGAAAGTAGTCGACAAGCAAAAAAGTACCCCGCATTTCGAGCAATCATACCAGTGAACGGTCCATAGTAAAAGTTGGGATTAGTAGCAATCGTTTCATAGAAACGGATCTTGGCTCGCTCAGCAAACGTGTCGAAATCATAAGTGCCTTCCTTAGAAGCCATGGCATAGAAAGACTCGAACTGTTCCATGACCATGGTAGAAGCGTCTCCAGTGACGTACAAGTCTGCACGAGTGTTGGAGGAGTCACCTTCGATAAGGTTATGCGAGCCATTGAGACCTCTTGGTGTTCCTAGCAATCCGGCGAGATTACCCAAGATGTTTTGTGCTCCAGATGAAGTGCCTCCGATGGAGAAGCCCGGATGAATGGACAGAGGGTTCCCAACAAAGACTGTACCCATCGTTGCCAAGATGGCAGCCAAGTCGATCCCCATCCCATAGACCTTATTGATAGCACCTGCCACTTCTACAAAGCTAGTCACACCTCTTCGACTGATATAGCCATGGTTCGCCAGTGCGTTGAGACCCGGACAAGGCCCTCGTTGGTCACCGTTCTCGAAGTTCGGTGGAATGAATTCGTGGACGCCAGTAACTTCGATGGGTTTTGTCACGGAATCGAAGAGTAGCCTTTTGTTGAGACTCTGTCCAAGATCATACTCGTGGGGCGCGTTGGGACGGGACGGGAATGAATAGACATCGCTGATAAAGCAAAACAAGAAGGAAAGAAAGTAAATCCACCTCATGATGGGCAGCAACAAAAAAGAGTGTGGCTGAAAATAAAGAAAGACGACAAAGAGTGACTGCAAAAGGATTAGAAAAAGGAATAATATGTTTGGCTGACTACTTTCCCTCTTCTTTACCTCATTGCTCACCATGGAAGATGTCGGCAGACACGGAGCCAAAATTGGGATCTACTCCAACTCTCCTGACATAACTGCACTAACGCCCGTCGCACGCCTTGCCCAGAACCATGAAGCCGGGTCAAGGGCTTGGTAGGTGGAAACAGAGTTTGACGTGATTCCGGGGAGGCCAGTCTCTTTCGGTAATTGTGCCGGCACTTTCCCATGGCCTAGAATTCTTTTTTAACTGGTGAAACATTCACTGTCCGGGAAAACTGTTCAAATTGGGGAGATCGTTCCACTAGAGTAATGAGCTTTTCTAGATATGTGTTAGATGTTTCATCTCTTCAAGTTGGGGGGTTAACCGATGCTACCCACCATAACAAAATAGCTTCTAACTCTATGCAGAAGCCGTAAATGCCGTTGGGACTACCAAAGTTTAAACCACTTATATAATGCTAAGATCGTTTTACCTTTCTCCGATGTATTTAATGTAAAATGCCAAACTGCTGTTATGCTACTTGCATAGGCAGGTTGATTCTTGGAATATGACCCATCTGCAATATTACCCTAAATCGCCAATGTGACTTGGCATCTTCCCAACAGACGGGAACCTGTGGGACTCCGTCAGTCATGATCGGTACATCGGCATCGTCGATTGCCAGGAAAATGACACTGGGATACCCTGTAATGTTCAAATAATAATTGTTGATCACCCAGCCAAACTAACCATCCCTGTGAACTCTAAAGAGCTCGTCTGGATTGGGCTAGCACAGTAACATTGTAAAACATTTTTCTGTATTTTTTTAGCCGAAATCATCGCTAGCGAAGTTCTCTAAGTTGTATTCCTGAGGCTTAGCGACTGCGGATGGCTCAGTAGATCACAAACCTTGTTTCTCCTTTGTCTGCCGGCATGATTCCGCATGGTTTCGTGGAGCAGCGTAGTATTACCCTGAGCTCATGAAAACGTGGCATTGTTATGGTATCATGCTGATCTCTCCGCACTCACTAGGATGAACCTGTATGGAGAGTTCTGGATAATATTTATCCATCTATCACTACACTCGGTCACTCCAACCTGATTTGAAGGGACATCACGCCCGGCTTTGCCTTGATTGTCTCTTCTTCTTGCTTTTTCTTTGTTGACCTTTTCCCCGATCCTTTTATGGTACTTGTCGGGAACCATGAAGCTTTTCAGTTCGCTGGCACTAGTCCTGACTTTATTTCAGGTTGGCACATGGGCTGCAACGGCTCCGGAAACTCCGCCCGCTTGTGGCGTAAGACAACCTTTTCCATTTCCAGCGGAGACGGAGTCGGACTTTGGATATGCTAACATGTGTTTAGCTGACATGTATTGAACAAGAAGCCATTAATTCACCCTGTGGCCTGAACGCAACCTGCATCTGCACCAATGTCGAACTCAATCAGAAGATCTCTCTCTGTGTCAAGGCCAACTGTACAGTGAGAGAGGGCCTACGTAAGTCTTCCCTCTGCAGCTTAGGCGCCTTACTGACACTTCACAGTGGTTCAAAGCTATTCCAAGCATACATGCGGTGCTCCATCCCGCGATCGTACCACTCTCGTATGGGTAATCGGCGTCGTCTTCCTTGTCCTTGGGCTCGTCGGATTCGGTCTCAGAGTTATGGCTAGAGTATTTGTCGGGACTCATACATGGGGCTCTGATGATTGGGTTATGCTTTTCGCTGTGGTATGCCGATTGTATCTCTTGCTGGGTTTATTACTGACCGTCGTGCAGGCCCTGATGGTACCGCTGAATGCCCTATCTGTTCAAAGTAGTGCTCCATCGCTTGATCATATTGTCTCATTACTAACTGTTGACAGTATCGCGAGTTGGACTCGGCAAGGACATATGGAACGTCCATCCCGATGATATTACTGACTTTCTCTATGTGAGTTCTACTGCTCTAACATTGTCCCATCTCACTAACCTTGTCTTCAGTTATTCTTCTGGGATGAGCTTCTATACCTCGGAGCACTTCCTCTAACCAAGATATCCATCCTCCTCTTTTACCTCAAGGTCTTTCCCGGGAAGAATATCAGATTGGTATGTTGGATCTTTATCGGTCTCAACGCTGCATACTTCATTGCCTTTGAGCTCATCTCCATCTTCCAATGCAGACCAATCGAGGGAGCATGGAGGGCTTGGGATAAAGAGTTCAAGGCCAAGTGCAACAACATCAACATGCAGGGTTGGATGGCTGCTATTCTTAACATCATTCTTGATGTTGCTACTCTTATCATTCCACTTAAAGAGCTTTATGGATTGTCACTTTCCATCAAGAAGAAGATCCAGCTTATGCTGATGTTTAGCGTCGGTATTTTGTAAGTTCCGTTTCACCGTTATCTTTCGCTGTGCTCACATATGCAGCGTCACGATTGTCAGTGCTGTTCGCCTCCGATCTTTGGCAAGCTACGCAACCACCAGCAACGTCACTCGTGAGTCTCTTCACTCCCTCTAGCCGCTCTATTTCTGATATTTCTCTAGAGGACTACGTCGAAATCGGCTACTGGAGCACCATAGAAGTTCCCGTCGGTATAATATGTGCCTGCATGCCCGCCATCCGGGCCCTCTTTGGCATAATCTTCCCCAAAGTCTTCGCCTCCACCAACAGAAGCAAAAACAGCTACGCCAATATCTCAAAAGAGTCAAAGCCAACTTCAGATTTGCAAAAGCAGCAGGGTTTTGGTGTTCCTCAAATCACGGTTGAGACGGAAATCACTAGATACTCCAGACATGGGGATGATTCTTCGGTAATTGAACTTACTCGAATGGGACCAGGAGGTCAAGAGGAGCACACAGTTCATCTGGGTCATCCATGGACGGAAAGGAAGGCAGCAGTTCCGTCTGAGCCGGTATAATGTCGATCAACGTCTCATTCCTTGCCGATCTGTCAGTTTTGACAGCTAATAATTAATACTACCGTGCCATAGACTTCTTTCTAAGTTCGAAGAAAAATTGAAGATCTCTTTGTCGTCTATTATCAAGCACCGATCTAAACCGTAGACGGTCTTGGTTAGAACTTTAATCTCAGCCTTGCTGGTTTGGGCTATGATCGTCCGGGGAAATGTTTCACCAACGCATTAATTCGCACAGACGTGAACAGCATTAATCCCTGTATCTCAACGGTCAGCCCTGCTTTAATTGACGTTTATCTGTTCTCGAAAGGTCATTTTAGGCAAGGCTTTAGACTAAAGTGATTTGCTTTCGTTGTTTACGGTCTTGGGCCTGACAATTGAGCTCACTATTTAGCCCTGTCTAGCATTTCACAATGTAGTCCCTGGCTAAATCATACCCGACGTTACACTGACTTGGCCGACCTGTCATCTCCCCCATCACGGCATTTCAACGCAAAGTCCACCAACTCCACTACGATTACCACCGCAACACAAATTTGCAACCCAACGCCTTGTCAATTCATTAGCCCAGGGGCTACTCCTCCGCCTCTCGTTACTTCGCCTCTCACAATCGGATATCAGCCTATAGAATGTTTCCGTCAATCTTTTGAGGGGCTGAATCCTTTGCCCGTCGTGATAAGCGAAATGGGCGTTCCGTTTTCGCGGGTTGCTTCTCGGGGTCCGAAAGCGTGCATGGGATGTCTCAAAGCGATCCCTTGCAGGACAGGGCGGGGTTACTTGCTTGACCAAACTTTTCTAGACCCTGTTTTCTCCCTTTTTACCCTTTTCTTGAACAGTCGCGGCATTTAGGATCTGTTTCATGCTCTAGACGTTCGTTCCTTCATCCTTATCTGCGATCTTTATTCGTGCTTGGCACCTATGAGCCAAGATGCGTCTGTCACTCGTTATTACCTGTTTTTCTGCTTTAGCCAATTCAGCCTCTGCTTTGTGGGTATTGTGTCTCCTCGCAGAAACATCTCGCTGACAATTACAGGACACACAAGCAAGTCCACAATCCCTTTGTCGGTAAGCGGGATACTGGCGTTGAATATGACTATGTAGTCGTTGGCTCCGGAGCCGGAGGCGGTCCTGTCGCCGCCAACCTGGCAAGAGCCGGCTTCAAAGTCCTTCTCATCGACGCTGGCGGTGATTCTGGCACTGATGTGATTGAAGAGGTTCCAGCCTTGAGTCTTCTCTCTACGGAGTTTGAGGATACCCGCTGGAACTTCTTCGTCAACCATTATTCCGACCTTAAGCAGCAAAAGAGAGATTCCAAGATGACCTACCAGAAGACCGATGGAAGTCTCTATGTCGGCCTTGAACCACCAAAGGATGCAAAACCTTTGGGCATCTTGTACCCTCGTGCTGGTACTCTCGGTGGATGTACACGACACAACGCCCTTATCACTATCGGTGCTCACGACAGTGACTGGACTCACATCGCCCAACTTACGGGCGACAACTCCTGGAACCCCGAGAACATGAAGTCATACTTCATCAAGCTAGAGAAGAACATGTATCTGCCCAGCAGCATTATCGGACACGGCTTCAAAGGCTGGCTTGGAACACAACTTACCTCGCTGCACTTGGTAGTTGAGGATTTAAAGTTTCTGTCTTTGGTCATTTCTGCTGCTTCAGCCGCTGGAAAGAGCCTTTTGGGTTTCGTGGTGAGCACCGTCGCGGGCCTTGGACAGGTCTTGCTTCGTGATATCAATGCTCCAGGTCAAACGAGCAAGACTGGTCTTTACCAGGTCCCGTTGTCTATGACGGATTATACTCGCGGTGGTCCTCGGGATTTCATTCTTGATACTGCCAAGGCTACCAACAAAGATGGTTCTCGCAAGTACCATCTTGACATCAAGCTCAACACATTGGTGAGTCGCTTATTATAACTCTCGTGACAGTACTGACATTACCACAGGTTACAAAGATTAACTTCGACAAGAAGGGCCCCAAGCCTCGTGCTGTCGGTGTCAACTACATGCAAGGTGCCAGCCTCTACCGCGCTGATCCCCGCGCTGGATCAGCCAAACCCACTGGCACTGGCTCTGTCAAAGCCAAGCGTGAAGTCATCATCTCTGCCGGTACTTTCAACACGCCTCAGCTCCTCAAGCTCAGCGGTATCGGACCCAAGAAGGAGCTTGACTCTTTCAAGATTCCTGTTCTAGTCGATCTTCCCGGTGTTGGAACCAACATGCAAGACCGTTATGAAGCTACCGTTATTGGCAAGACTGACAGCGATTTCGTCATCACCTCCAAGTGTACTTTCCTGAGATCTCAGCCGGATCCTTGCCTTGAGGATTGGAAGAACGGTCTGGGGCCTATTACCAAGGGTGTTTATGCAACTAACGGAATTGCCCTTGCTGTCGTGTTGAGGTCCTCTGTTGCCGAGAACGAACCCGATCTGCTTATCTCTGGTGCTCCAGCCAAGTTCAAGGGATACTTCCCCGGCTATGCCGCTGACTCACTCGCTGATGCTCAGCACTGGGCTTGGATTATTCTGAAGGCTCACAGCCGTAACAACGCCGGTACAGTCACTTTGAAGTCGACCGACCCAAGAGACATGCCCCTCATCAACTTCAACTCCTACGATACCGGTGTCAACAAGAATGGAGAAGGTGACAAGGATCTCCAAGCTACATATGAAGGCTTTGAATGGTCCCGAAAGGCATTCGACAGCCTCATACCTCTTGACGGCGACTTTCCCGAAGTCTGGCCCGGAAACAACGTCACGAGCGAGAAGGAAGCGAAGCAGTTCCTCAAGGATGAAGCATGGGGCCACCACGCTTCTTGCACATGCCCCATCGGTGCTGATAGCGATCCCATGGCTGTTCTCGATTCTCAGTTCAGAGTGAGAGGTACCGAGGGCTTGCGAGTCGTTGATGCAAGTGTATTCCCTAAGATTCCTGGCTTCTATATCGCGCTGCCACTTTACATTGTGGCCGAGAAGGCAAGTGATGTAATTATTAAGGAGGCTAAGGCAACTTAGTATTAATTCGCTCTTATCTGGTTTTTTATTTTGTATCGCCACCTCATATTTTATTTATACTATGAAAATGGCTTTTGTGTGCCTATATCTGTATCCAACCAACATTAAGATCTATATGAACTTTTGGACAACGTGAACATGGCTCGATCAACTTTAATATTAATATGAACGTGAAATTATAAGTACCAGCTTAAGGAAATATCGCATTATGAACAATCCCACTTTCGTATCTCTATACTCTAGTATATAATTCCCCTGCTATGTTCTATTTATATGAAATTCTATCTAAATGCCCGAGCAATGAATTGTATACCATATATTTGATTGCACCGCCACTGATATCCCCAATAACTGCTATAAAAGCATGCCTATCCCTAATTCTGCTGTGGGATTCCCGGGAACTCGGCATAGTCATCGTAAGCGCAATCAAACTCATCATCCCTCGCCGCCTGAGGCATCGACTTGATCAGCTGCTTTGTAAAATCGTCCTCGGTATGCCACGCTAGATGCGCTCCTCCAAAGTCAAAGGCCGTCAGCTTCTGCCTCAACTCGACTTTGTAACCCGTCCAGCCAAGTAGCCCACCACGAATCCAAACTCCCTTATCGTTCTCTACTGGCTCGTCCGATCCTTTGGCGAAGCGGAAGCAGTGGGTGCGCACGTTATCCTTGTGAAACACCACCTTCGGATGCGTGGGCGTGTCTGCCGGCAGCCAGTCCCAGTTTGGGAGGGGAAACTCGGCGGGACTCTTAGACATGAAAACGTTCATGACTTCGCGAGAGTCGTAGTCTCCGTGGCACGAGACAGCCACAGTCTGAGGCTTGCCTTGCTTAGCCCATACAATCACATTCTCCCAGTCGTAGCGATGGTTCCACTTGCCGAAGGGCCATCCTGCAGCCCAATCCATCTGGAAGAAGTACGAGTAAACGAAGGCACACCAGCCGCGGTTGCATCGGCCTCTGACATAGACATTGGAGTTATCGAGAGTAGAGGCCTGGCGACATTTGGAAACGTCGCTAGTAGGCTCAAGGCCCTCGGAGATATTTCCATCGGGGTCAATGGCTGGTACGTTGTAGCAGCTATCTGTGTCGAAGTCAAGGAGGGGTTGAAACTTGAATTCAAAAGCCTGGGCTCGGTCCCCTTCAATAGGGCGAAGTGGCGAAGAATCATCCCGGACGGTGAGACTTGGGCCGTTCTGTGGGAGGACGGCGGCGAGGGAAGGCGGCAACAGGAGTGCTAGGGCTAGGCACGAAATTGTCCCTGTAACTTTACTGATTGGAGGCATATTAAGGGGTAGATAGAAATGGATAAAATCAAGAAGTGAATCGATGTTGGAAACCCTGCTTAGGACTTGTTAGACTGAGATGAGTCTGACAGCTTTTGTTATCGAAGTGATGATATATCAATTCAAACTTGGTGATCATGCGCAGTACTTATAATACGAGAAGAGGCCTCTTGAATCTTTGGCTATTTGTTGTTGCCATCCCCTATGTCTTCGGCAACCATAGCTATTCTCTTTTCGACGGCGTTCGCACCCTGGCTGAAAGGCTGACAGTGTAATGTCATGCAGCGCAGTAGAATAGAGCCGACTTGAGGGTATCCTTGTGGAGTAGCTTTTTACTGTATCGGCTTTGGCCGATAAGTCTGGACCAAATCATACCGAGAGGTTCTGCATGAGGCGGAGCAGGTCAGCAACTCCCCACATCAGCAACCAGGGGCATCGACCCTGAAAAATAAAATAGTAGCGAGCTAATTGGCTCACCTAATTGGAGCTGAAATGCGAGTAAGAGAATAACGTGAGACTTCGATCTGCAGTGTAACCTTTGCCCTCTTTTTTACAAAAGGAATATATTCTATTCAGCGAAGCTTACATTAACTCCACAAATCAAAATTCAAGCTGTTGTTGCATTTTCCTCTATTAGTTTAGTGTTTATTCAGAGAAGCGTCCAGCCTTAAAATAAGCATATTATTTGAAAGTGATGACCCCATGACAAGCTCAGGGGTGCACAGCAGGAATAACACCGCGGTCTTTTTTCTAAACACCGCAGAAGGCGTGATGCACTACGCCGAAGAAAAAAAAGAAAAAAAAAAAAAAGAAAAAAAAAGAGACAGAAAGAAACACCACAATAGCACATCATTGAG